>JAYMFT010245574.1:0-10985 GCA_038088735.1 Panulirus argus
CACCTCACGTTAATCATTATATATATATATATATATATATATATATATATATATATATATATATATATATATATATTCACTTGCAATCTCATTCTCTTGACCACGATGTTCACACATTCTCCAACAAATCAACTACGAGGAGAGGTTCTGCAATTCTCCAACACATCAACATTTCTCCCACAATAGTTTCCTCCTCCCTCCTCGTGTCTTGCAACACCTTGACTCACAGGGTGTTGCTGACACTCCTGACACAGATCCACAAAACTCTCTTAGGAATGACAGAGAACTTACGCATATTATTACCTACTTTCTTTTTTCAACCTGCCGCGTCCGGGTACAACTGTTTAAATGTCATCCTTTCACAATACCTCGAATTGTATGATAATGATGCGCCTTGTATAGCCAGAGGACCCCACCTCTTTACCCGCTGAGGTCCATGTGGATGGCCTGACGAGAAGCTAAAAATATCTTTATTGTTCACTGGAAGGACGGGTTGTGGGAGAGGGAGGAAAGGTCCGGGAAGGACGTGTTGGAACGGTTCCCTGGGAGAGTGTGGTGGTGAAGAGGAGGAAGAAAGAGGAGTAAGTGACGGAGGAGAGTTGTGAGTCCTGGGGCTCAACCCACGTGCTCTATGGCCAGCAAAGCAAAAATGTTCAATTGTGTGTGTGTGTGTGTGTGTGTGTGTGTGTGTGTGTGTGTGTCTGTCTGTCTGTATGTCTGTCTGTCTGTCTGTCTATCTGTCTGTCTGTTTGTCTGTCTGTCTGTTCTGTCTGTCTGTCTGTCTGTCTGTCTGTCTGTCTGTCTGTCTGTCTGTGTCTGTCTGTCTGTCTGTCTGTCTGTCTGTGTCTAAAGGTTCACCAGCTCCAAGCCTGCCTGGCACGGGCACTTGCCAATGACAGCCCGTTCCCCAGCGTGCCATTACTGGCACAGGTCGAGTGCTTGAGTGTACTTCACCATCTCTTGGATGGATCGTGTGTGCTGTGTATGACGTCTTGCGTGGGGCTGCATGGCTAATGATGCACTTCATCCAACAACTGTGTAATGAGCATGTTCGTTCGTACTTCCAGCGGAGGAGGAGGCCCTGCTGCGCGACGTCATCCCCGGGTTCAACGAAGTCAGCGCACGGCGAGCACATCCCCTCAGTGAGACATCACGATTCCAGCACAGTTACAACCGTTCTAACAGTTACAACAATTCTAACATAAGTTACAACTATTCTAACACACTTACAGCCATTCTATCTCAGTTACAGCCACTCTAACATAAGTTAGAACTATTCTAACACAGTTACAACAACTCTAACATAAGTTAAAACAATTCTAACACAGCTATAACGATTTTAACACAGATACAATCATTCTAAAACAGCTACAACCGTTCTAACACAGGTGCAACCATTCTAACACAGTTACAACTATTCTAACTCAGTTACAACTATTCTAACATAAGTTACAACCGTTCTAACACAGATACAACCGATCAAAAACAGATAAAACCATTCTAACACAGTTACAACTATTTTAACACAGTTACAACCGTTCTAGCAGTTACAACAATTCTAACACAGCTACAACCGTTCTAACACAGTTACAACCATTCTAACACAGCTACAACCATCATAACACAGCTGCAACCATTCTAACACAGTTACAGCCATTCTAACACAGTTACAACCATTCTAACGCAGTTACAACCATTCTAACACAGCTACAACCATCATAACACAGCTACAACCATTCTAACATGAGCTACAACCACTCTAACACAGTTACAACCGTTCTAACCTATCTACAACCAATCTAACACAGTCACAATCATTCTAACACAGTTACAACCATTCTAACACAGTCGCAACCATTCTAACATAGCTACAACCATTCTAATACGGTTACAACCATTCTAACAGTTACAACCATTCTAACACGGTTACAACTATTCTAACACAGTTACAACCATTCTAACACAGTTACAATCATTATAACACTGTGACATCCATCCTAATACAGTGACAACCATTCTAACACAGTTGCAACCATTCTAACACAGCTACAACCATTCTAACACGGTTACAACCATTCTAACACAGTTACAACCGTTCTAACAAAGTTACAACCATTCTAACACAGTTACAACCATTCTCACCATATCAGTTCACCCTTAAACGAGTGTCCACACCGTGAGTCACTAGGGAGCCCCGGAGAGTAGCAGACGGCCTACACCCAACCCAGGTGTTCATCCTCCCTTCGTGGCTGGTCGATAAATAGTTAGGTACCTGGCTTAGGCTGGCGCGCGCGCGCGCGCGTGTGTGTGTGTGTGTGTGTGTGTGTGTGCACAGAAGTAAAGACATGGTACATATATCCAAGGTTAAGATACGCGGTAACACAAGTGCAAAACTCTCTCCCCGTAACACAAAAATAGCAATCACACTCACACACTCTTAAAGAGACCAATGCACACAAATACAAACGAATTCTTGTCCCACATACAGACACACACGACCATCCAATCACTACCTTTCACCTCGCCTGATGATAAATGTAACACACTATATATATGACTTGCACTTAAAACCGTTCAGTATACCAATAAATAAAATATACAGTATATATATATTTTCAAACTTGTGAAACCAGGAATCCTTTAGTATTAACGCGTAATTACCACAGAGGTGATCCTGTCACAGTTATAATAATTCGCACGCAGCTAAACACCTTACGTATCCATCAGATTCACTCCCAGTTCCCTGGGATGGATCAGAGAGGCACATCCGGGCCTCTCAAATTACTCATTCACATCCTCACCCTTGTTGTTGATGACTGGCCAAAACCTTACAGTTAGCCTAGCTCAATCAGTCCCACAATCCAGCCTGTCCGCCCCACCTCGGTACTTGTGCCCCGTCATCATCATCGATCCATTACCAGCGAGACAAGAGTGAGTAATTGGACTTCCACACTTACACAGGCGATTCGTAATTTTACTTTTCCTTCCTCGCGCTAAGTTGTTATGTCGTCAAGTATGGTCGAAGTCTCTCTTCTCACACCGTCTCTCCATACACATAAAATGCGATCACTGCATCAGCTCTTAACTTTTATATTATGATTCCTCTGGCAACTTTATTTGACAGATAATAATTCTCTCAGCGTATATATCCATGTCTTCCTCACTCTACCCCTCCTTGTACTGTCTAAGGTACTACTTTATGTCCAGACTAACTTACGTCTTTCGCATGTCACATACAACCAGTTATACCATCCTAAAAATACATATTTCATCTATTCGTCACTAATCATTTCTTCCCACCACAATATCCCTGTCACATTAAATATCCTCATATCTGTCTATCCTCCTGATTCACACTATCCTCCGTGATGGTTATCCACTTACACTTGCTCTTATTTTTGGCCTATCCTGAACTGTATAAACTGGGGATTAACAACCATAATTTTTTTCTGTACGCTGAAAGCTCCAGTCACGGACAAAAGTACACATCAAGGCCGGGCCTTAATTGAAACAGTGGTTACTGAGAAGGGAAAAGAAGAGATAAGAGAAAGTATTTACGAATTTTTAAAGAAGTGAAAACCCTGTCTTTTAAAATGTGTCAGGGGAAAGACATGAGAGTGTAGAGAATTCAAAAACTTCGAGTTGGAGGGAAAGAAACAGAAATCAAAACGGCACACCCTTGAATTGCCAACAGCCACACAGTAATCATGTGATGCTGCGATTTGTCGTGTATTGCGTGGTCTGGCTAGTGGTGGGGGCACACAAGCAGCCAGCTCACGAGAGCAAAAATCAAAGTAATACCTATAGAAGAAGGGAAGTGAACCAACATTACGGCGTAAGGCATGCGGGTCAAGTTTGGAAGTTAGCCTGGGACAATCTATAAGTTGGACCGCTTTCGACTCTGTCAAGAAAGAATACAAAGCTAGAACCACCCTACTGAGATATCCTGTTCAAGTCTGAGTTTACTGAGGTAGCTGTGTCGAGACGAGATGCAGATCGAGTGAAAGCAGGAGTAATACTAAAGGATGTGGAGGAATGCAGTGTTCGATCGTCAGCGTATGAGTGCATTTGTTATTTGGAGAAAAAGGAAATTGTTGATAAAAAGGAGAAAAATGTAGGAGACATGACAGAACCTTGAGGGAAAACACTGTTGTTGGAGAAAGGGGGAGAGGCTGATCCATCAACAACCACGGAGAGATATCGGCCAGAGAGGAAGCTAGATATGAGGTAGCAAAGTATGGGAGGAAAGCCAAAAGAAACGAGCTGAGAGATGAGACTCCGATGGCACACCCTGTCAAATCATTTGGATATGTTAAGGGCAATTATATGAGATTCCCCAAAATCTTTCAGGGATTATGACCAGACATTAGTAATATAGGAAAGAATATCATCAGTGCATCTTGCCTTACAGCAACCATACTGGTGATCCGAGAGAAGACTGTGAGATTCAAAATGGGAGTTGAAGAGGGATTCAAAGACTTTGCAAATAACAGATGTCAAATCAACAAGACGATACTTAGAGGGTTTAGAACGGTCACCTTTCTTAGGGATAGGATGTACCAACGCATGCTTACAAGATGTAGGAAAAGTTCTAGTTTTTTAAAGAGAAACGAGAACGAGCAAGCACAGGTGCAAGTTCAGAGGTATACTCTTTCAAGTACACGGGGATGGATGCCATCAGGACCAAAGGGAGAAGCGCTTTTCGGACAGTCGAAAGAGATTTGTTCACTAAATTTACAGTTTGCACTGACATCCCACCCATTTCAGCATCAGGGTTCTTTATTCTTCTCACAATCACTGTTAAACATTCGTGTGAGACTCAAAATCACATAATAATTTTCATGAGTCTATAATGCCTATCGTTAAATAATTTATGTTACTTTTCAGAACTGACCGGTCTAAGAGTGCTAGATAGACAATTTTACCGTTTACCAAAAAAATGTACATTAATCTTTAGAAGTTAGAGATGCACCGCTATTCCAGTCACTATATGTATGAGTATTTACACGTCATAAGCTGCAAGCAGTGTTGCCATCCCATGCCACTGGGCAGGGAGGTGGGCTTGGCGCGTCCGGCTGCTCTGTCTGGGTACAAGTCTTCCTCAGTATCGCCAGTCTAGGAGCCCCACCTTGCATGAATTTCGGTCATTAACATCTTAATGCCTAAGTAAACTTAAACCAACCTTAAAGCCTAACTCAAGTAACCTAATCTATCTAACCTAACCTAACCATATGGCCCGCGAATGTGACCTCACTAGAACCGAACCTAACCTAACCTCCTTTCACGATACCGCAAGAAGCTCCCGCTCTCTCGGGGTCTCTCCCTACCAAGACCGATGGTGGCAACGACCCTCCACAATGGCGCCTCCCAACATTCTAATGCACAAGTTAACAAAAAATAAACACACAATAATAATTTGTCTTCCATACCTTTCGTGCTGATTTTGGGTGGGGCTGTCCTCTATCCCAGATGCTAAGTCTGTAACCAACATTCCTTCTGAAGAGCTTGATTTACTAGCTTGTTCGATCCCTGGAGCGGGTAGACAGCAAGGCAGCCTATCCTTTCCCTGGATGGTAGACAGTCGTCTGTCAACCTGGGCTGGAGTACAGCACCACAGCCGTGACAAGCCAAACCAGTTGTCAGCTGGCTACGACAAGCCAAGCCTGTGAAAAACTTGTAATTCATTTTATGTCCGGGTTCGCATCCCTTACTGACGTGGCTAATGAGGCTACATGGGACTGGTTGGTACTGGTTAAAACATAAAAACTTGGCCCTAAACACCAGTTTGTAAACCAGTGCAGAAGGAAATGAGATACAGTCACTTCAACCCTGTGGAAAATGCAAGTGGCAAAGGGTTTAATAATCGATTCTAATTAACTCGTTTTAATTAACAAGATGCATTACTTTTTTCACAATGGTTACGTTAGTAGGATATATTAATTATCATCTCGTTGGGTATAACTATATTATTTTTAATGGTTAGATAACAGTCGTTTTTTTTCAGTGGCTAAAACTTTATGTAAATTAACATTCAATCTGTTAAATGAGGTCTAAACCTGTTCCCAGTAATTGCACGTTAAATATTTGTTATTTTTCTTTTCCGGCAAGTAGAGAGACTTTTTTTTACTTGACATTAATCAGTTTATTAAAAGGTTACACAGAGTCGTTCTGTTTCGAATTTCATGATTTCTCTGAGCTTCCCTTTTCTTCGTAAATACATTAATGGTAGTGGATATAGTTCTGTGATGAGCAGGAGGAATCCGGACGGAGCGAGCGAGGTATTCATCCGTTTACGGAAGTGACGGTAGAGCGCTTCCACGGTCTACCGGGCACCGGGCGGTACATACTAACCTAACCTCTTTCAAACTAACCCAACACCCAACAAACTAAACCAATCTAACTCCTAACTTATCATAAATCAACTCAACCTAACACCCAAACTATCGCAAATTAACCCAACCTCACATCTAGCCTATCATGAACACAAGCTAACACCTAACCTACTACAAACTAACCTAAACCTAGCCTACCATAAACTAGCCTAACCTAACACTTAACCGATCAACTAACATAACCCAAACCCAACCTAACCTAACCTCTGCTTATAAGTCATGGAACACAGGGACACTTCTCTGGCTAAGTCTTCTAACTATGCAAACTATCAATAACTATAAAAAAAAAATCGTATTTTCCCTTTCGCTCTTTACTGCCAGCTTTAGCTGTGAGGGCGAAAGGAAGAGAGACTGGCGCGTGCGCAGTGTCGTCGTCCCTTATGTATATGGTAACATTTCCCGATCTCTCTATTCGTTCGATTTTACGGAACAATAACCACTTCATGCATTAACGCTTCCTGTTCATGGCCGCGTCACGTTTCCACCTCCGAATATATTCGCTGTTTTCATTGCTGATTCAGCTTTCGTTATATGGGTTTATACTCCACCAAAAAACGTCTCTTAACGTATCAACGTTGGTCCATCAGAAGTGACTAGCCCAACCTATCCATCAGCGTTAACTAGCCAACTTATAACCATCTGTTCTTTGGAGTTTAGTCGAGACGAATTAGTTGGTTCCTGCCGCGGCCGTAACTAACGCCCGACGTGGCTTCATCATTGTTTCCCAGCTAAGCAAGGATCCACACACACATTTTCTACAATTTAAGTTTACGTTTAAAAAGAAAATGAGAAAAATGGTGATGTGAAACAATCATCCAGTAATATTTTAAGATAATCAAGTCATCTATACTCTGCAGTGACGAACTAGCTAATAACAATGGGTTATTAGCAATAATGTCGAAGACAAAGAGCAAGTTAATTCTTCAGGGACCAATCACTGGAACTCAGTTTGCGACTTTCTTTCTGTTCGTGATTTTAAGTCTTCTAAATATTTTCTAATGTCAGTTCTCTCACCAATTACACTCGGTAATAACCACAATGTCCTTACAGGTCAGATTCCTAACGTGATCGGCACCAGCAAGAGCTTCGACATCACCAGAATCTTCCCTGACCTCGCTGGCGTCCGCTCTTTCAGCGATCCTTCCTTCCCCCCGATCCTGGTGCTTGGCTCCAACTCGGACATCTCCTCAGCCGCCCTGCGCGACTTCGTCCGCGTCAGCAGACAGTCTCTCCCGCACGACTCGCCCGACCCTGAAGACGTGCTCGGCGATGGCCGGGCGTCCCTGGAGGACAATTTGGTGTATGACACAGGCGAGAACGTGGACTCGCGCGAAGACTCGGGAGATGTCGTGATCCAAGTTCCCTCTTCGGCCGGGGTGCCCTTGAGCGCCTCTGAACACTCCATCGCCACCGGTTCGGGCACTTCGACTCTCATCACTGACGAGGCCGACCTCGATTTGGGTTTCAGCGCGGCTGGACCTCAAGCCGACCTCGACTTGGGCTCCAGCGCGGCTGGACCTCAAGTCGACCTCGACTTGGGCTCCAGCGCGGCTGGACCTCAAGTCGACCTCGACTTGGGCTCCAGCGCGGCTGGACCCACCAACTCCTACGTGACTCCTGGAACTGAAGCGCCAGTGTCAACATCGGCCCCAAGCGTTCAGTACTCTGCGCCGCAGGGTCTTCCCCAGGGCCTGCAGCTGCTCCTCAACAGGCATGCGGACCAGATGACCGACCCTAGCATGACCCTGGGCAGCTTCCTGCAGGGCCTGAACGGGAAGGATGGAGTCATGGTCCTCCCGGCCTCGAGTCTCGACGCGGTCCAGAACGCTGGAGTCAGCGTCACCGTCTCCGACCCCAGTTCTTCCGAATTCATCACCAACGTCGACGTCAGACACAACATCGGCGACGGCATCTCTAGAAGCGACGTCGTCTCTGACGAAGGCGTCGCTGACCTCGACCTAGACCTAGACCTCGACCTCGAATCCAGAGAGGACGACTCACTGCGCATTATAGTGAGCAGTAACCCCTCCACCGAGAGTAGCGTCGCTGCCACCACCACCACCACCACAGCCGCTACCACCACCTACACCACCACCACCCTGTCACCCACGCTCTTCCAGGGGCCGCTCACCGAACTCCTCTACAGCAAGGGCCAGTTCTTTGGGACGATAATAGGCAGCCTCCTCGACTTGGGCACCATCATTATGAACCGCATCATGAACTTTAAGCCGTTCTGATCGTGCGGCCTCGCGAAAATGATCGTGGAGGAGGTCTGTTACATTACCCACGCCTGTCTCGCATTGCCTGCAGTTCGGGAAAATCGACACATGAACAATTCTCTAGTCCTGCCAAACACAGACAGGCAACATAGATGCCATAATACGTATTAGTAGGAATACTGCCATAGGACCGTCTCGCCCCAGTAGGTAATAAGTGCCACAGCTAATAAATTCTGAATCGCTCCCAAATGAGACCACAGGGTAAGGTCTTCACTCACCTGTGGTTTTCGCCGCCAGTTCCCACTTCGTCTCGCCACACCTGAGGGAAGGCGAGAGAGAAATAGAGAGAGATTACATTGATGATTATTTTTCTATCTCAAAAAATAACTCTTCATAATGTACATAAACTGTTTAGCATTTCGCTCAAGCCTCTCCCGTTACACTGATGGCTTATTGGTTGTTATCTTTTATGTAGTTTAATTTATCAATAATAAATGATGTACGAATAAATTGTTTTCTAGTCATCCATGATAAGCATCGGTCATGCTGTGCAATGGTACAGTACAGTAGAAGTACAGTATAGTACTGCATAGTACAGTACTTCTGCCATCTCCCAGACCCGATACTCTCCTCTTTAAGATGTGTTTACACCGAGTAACTCCTCCCAGGTCACTCTGGGGGCTCAATCCTCACCAGGTCACTCTGGGAGTTCCAGAGTCACCAGGTCAATGCGACTTTCCATCTTCGCCGGGTCACTATGACAGTTCCCATCCTCACCAGGTCACTCCGGGAGTTTCCCTCTCACCAGGTCACTCTGGGAAGTACCAGCGTCACCAGGCCACTAATGTGAGTTCCCACATTCCCCAGTTCACTAACATGAGTTCCTACGTTCCCCAGGTCACTATTATGAGTTCCCACGTTCCCCAGGTCACTATTCTGATTTCCCACGTTCCCCAGGTCACTAATATGAGTTCCTACGTTCCCCAGTTCACTAATATGAATTCCCACGTTCCCCAGGTCACTAATATGAGTTCCCACGTTCCCCAGGTCACTAATATGGGTACCCACGTTCCCCAGGTCACTAATATGAATTCCCACGTTCCCCAGGACACTAATATGAGTTCTCACGTTCCCCAGGTCACTCTGAGGAGTTCTCGCCTATACCGGGTCACTCTCAAGAATTCCCATCGTCCCCCAAGTCACTCTGGGGAGTTTTCCCCATCAACTAGGTCACTCTAGGATGTCCGGCCTCCCGCAGGGCATATATGCATATAGTTCTTTATCGATGCTCGAGTAAACAAATTCTCATGATATTCCCGCCACTCTATGCTCTATGGAGGATCGGGAAATCAAAACACCGAGAGACATAAAGGTAAAAACAGCAACAATTCTCACAGGATTACGAACAAGTCTTGTCCCCCTGTAATTACCTTCGCCTTGCGTACCGTACTCCTGTAATTATCTTCGCCTTGCGTACTGTCTCCCTGTAATTACCTTCGCCTTGAGTATTGTCTTCCTGTAATTACCTTTACCTTGCGTACTGTACTCCTGTAATTATCTTCGCCTTGCGTATTGTCTCCCTGTAATTACCTTCGCCTTGAGTATTGTCTCCCTGTAATTACCTTTACCTTGCGTACTGTACTCCTGTAATTATCTTCGCCTTGCGTATTCTCTCCCTGTAATTACCTTCGCCTTGCGTATTGTCTGCTTGTAATTACCTTCGCCTTGCGTACTGTACTCCTGTAATTACCTTCGTCTTGCGTATAGCCCCCTGTAATTACCGTCGCCTTGCGTATTGTCTCCCTGTAATTACCTTTGCCTTGAGTATTGTCTCCCTGTAATTACCTTCACCTTGCGTACTGTACTCCTGTAACTATCTTCGCCTAGCGTATTGTCTCCCTGTAATTACCTTCGCCTTGAGTATTGTCTACCTGTAATTACCTTTACCTTGCGTACTGTACTCCTGTAATTATCTTCGCATAGCGTATTGTCTCCCTTAAATTACCTTCGCCTTGCGTACTGTACTCCTGTGATTATCTTCGCCTTGCGTACTGTCTCCCTGTAATTACCTTCGCCTTGCGTACTGTCTCCCTGTAATTACCTTCACCTTGCGTACTGTACTCCTGTAATTACCTTCGTCTTGCGTATTGTCCTCCTGTAATTACCTTTGTGACCTTGACCTTAGACCCTAACCTGACCTCGGGAACTTGATCAGATGTATGGAACTTGACTTGCGGTACCTGTTTGCTACCAGTACTTGTTTGGTCAGCACCCAGTGACGTAATTTTTTTTCGTGTTGACCATGACGCATTCACGGGCCGCCCAGGGTCGAGCGCATAGGTTCGAATCCTGGTTGCGGCAGTCGGTCCACAGT
>JAYMFT010245585.1:0-10985 GCA_038088735.1 Panulirus argus
ACACACACACACACACACACACACACACACACACACACACACACACACACACACACACACACACATACACACACATTCCTGAAGGTAATTTCCTTTCTAGATGATATTCGTGTTAATGCCTTCTTCCAGTATGTCTTAACCCCATCACTTTGGTTTTACACGGATTAAATATCGTCAGCCGTGTACCAGAACGACTTTGGACCATGTCCAGGTTCCCTTTGTAAGTTTATGCTATCCCCCATCGCTCATCACATCCCTTATTACCTTTGCATCATCTGCAAACATGTATTGAATCCAGTCCTGGCAAGACATTTTGCGTACACCAGGAACAGCAGTGGCCCCAGGACCTACTAACCCTTACGGTACGCCGCAGGTGACCTCAGTCCGTTTGGAGATGGCTCCTCTGATATGCGTTCCTTTTCCCCTTCCTCTCGGGTATCTCTCCATTGAAGGAATCTTTTCCCTTATTCTTGCACGGGGATCCAGGTTCTCTATCAGCCTGCTGTTTGGTTCTCTGTCGAAGGCATTTCTGGCTGTCCAGGTACGCGCAGTCCTCCCAGCCTTCTCTCATCGTCCAAAACACAGTTCACTCTCGCATAGAAGTCTCAGGTTTGATTCGCATGACTGCCATTCCCTGAACCCGTGTGGTCTTTCGCCTAGATACTTTCTGCTTTCCGAGTTGTCATCCATTTTCTTTCTCCTTATCGTGGAAAATTTTAGCCATTCTATAAACCATATTTCGTAAAGATGGGTACTCCTTATGCTCTCTTCTACTCACTCGGCACTTTACAACCATGCTCCACTTACGTCAAGAACAACATTTCGAACGTCCGGCCAAGCTGTTCTGTACACTATTTTCGTCGGTCCTCCCCATCCCATCTCGTGAACATTCTTTGAAGTCAAAGGACTTCTCAGATTTACATATGCTCACTGCATTGTGTGTGTGTGTATGTGTGTGTGTCTGTGTGTGTGTTTATATCCCTGTGTATCAGTGTCAAGTGTATTTCTGTCCCTCACCCTCTCTGTTTACGCTTGTTTACATTTAGGGTCTCTAACTTCACACTCATCCCAGGGGGAACGCTGGGGAGTGGGGAGAAGGGGGGAGGAAACACAGGGGGGGGGGTCCTGGGGAGTTACTGGGAGGATACGGGAGGTAGGGAGGAGTTGGGGAGCCATAGTTCTTTAGTTATTGTTTTAATATGTGTGGGTGAATGTGGTGGAGAGGGGAGAGTTTTACCCGCTGTGGACGATGATTGTACCCGGTCAGAGTTATTGGTCATTTGTGGCGCTCTGAACGATGCTTGTATGTACTTATATGTATCTGCATCCCACGTACATAATATGTATATTAAGATGTATATGCATATGCGTACATGTATGAGAGAGAGAGAGAGGGAGGGGGAGGGAGATGTTCATACGATGCGTGCATACATAGGTGCATTGATTCCATTTGTGCGTTGATACGTTTACCGTGTATACGCAGTCCTAGTAGTTATGTTGCATATTTTATACACTAGATGGATAAGCCGAAAAAAATCTCGTAATGGTCTTATAGGAGTCGAAAATCTCTTTCCACCAAAGGTGTGTGTGGACGTGAAATGTCCTCTGGATTTAGACGCGAACGTAAACAGGGGCGAGAGGACATGCGTCGGCAAGCGGTGTCAAAGACCGTCCTTGACAGAGGAATGTAAAGCTTCGCATCGTTGTGTTGCATGCCAACGACTGTTGTGTTGGTTGGCTCCAGAGACAACTCGACCTCCATTCCATCCCTGACTGCAGGAAAGAACCTTGGATATGATTTCTCAACCATGAAAAATACGAGTATATATCTATATCTATCTATTTATCTGTCTGTCTGTCTGTCTGTCTATCTATCTATCTGTCTATCTATATCTATCTATCTGTCGATCTGTATGTATCTCTCTATCTGTCTGTCTGTCTATCTGTTTGTCTGTCTGTATGTCTGTCTGTTTGTCTGTCTGTCTCTATATATACAATGTGTGTGTGTGTGTGTGTGTAACGAATATAATATAAAAATGGTAGTTTTTACACTGGCTTCCCGATAAAAGTTGTAGTTGTACCTTGTAGATAATTTTGCTAGGAGGTCTCTGTAGACGAGGAAGATTAATTACCCTTCAGTTATCGTTCACGAATATAGTTTCGTTAACATAGGAGGTCTGAGGGATGATTGGGTGTATGGTGTTGATGGGTATGATCCAAGACACCGTCAGATGTTTCTGCAATAAGATGCAGGTTATTGTAAATAACAGCACTGTTTGGTAGCTTCAGGTTGAAGCTGGAGTGGGACAGGGGTGTATTATGTCACCACCTTTGTTTTGATGTGCATACTGGTGGGAGATAGAGGAGGACGTGGCTGGTCATGACTGAGTTCCACTATCGTTTCCTGATCAGAATCCGTCCAGAAAAATAGTATAAACTACCGGCTCATTCCAGTTACTTTATATTATTGCTGGAAGGTTTAAGAAGCATGCTGAGGACTTTTCTATCACAGGAAATCTGGTGAAAGACCTGAAGTACTGGTAAAAAATTTAGAAAGTGTCTCATCAGAGAAAGTGGAAACGTAAATGCACATGAAAACGAGTATATTTTATCTGAGACGCGAGAATTTTACCGGGTGATGTGACAGTCCGGGATATTTGCAATACTCGGAAGTTACATTTGCAAGTAAGTGTCGGTATGTCATGGAGTCAATTACCCAGATCATGGCTCTGTGATATGAAAGGCGGGAGAGAAATTTTTCTTGGCAATCGGTATGCACACACACACACACACACTGACATAAGAGGCCCGTGGTTCAATAGACCTGTTCTTGGCTGCCTATTCGCTAATAGACTCTCCACGTCTGAAATAGTGTTGTGTAGAGGTGGAGGAATGACGCGGGTATATAAGTATCTTGGTCAGTCCAGTCAGCAAGGAGGGAGGAATGTGAGTGGACGAAGTTATTTTGGAAGCCAAGCATGATATTGCTTGGTCCTTTATTTAACGCCAAGAACACGGCGGTACGACCCTCGGGTGTGATGGCGAGACCCTTTATCCACAGGTCGTTTGTAGACCTTCTTATTATCGGTAAGAAGGCTTTAAGAAAGGGAGAGACGAGAAAAGAAGAGAATTCCACGGCCTCGCTCTTTGAAGTTTTCACAGTCTTTCGTTAATTATCTCCGCTTTTCTCCTGATCATCACGGCCTTGCCCTTTGTCACATATTCACTGTCATAGTATGAAAGAGGATTGCTCCAAATCACACCTTCCTTGTTTCAAATCACTCCTACAAAGTGCAAAGGGCCCAGTGGTATATATACGTGTTTCATCCAAACCATTATGTTATTTATGTCACTGGTGCCCTTAAACTTCACATTTCCCATATGTATTTGGAACATTATGACTGGTTCTGTCTCTCTCAAGTCCCGAGGTTTGGAAAGGTCGTGGTGTGTGTGTTGGGGGGGGGGGGTCACCACGATAATGGTCCTGTGACCCGGGTGGGGGGCTGGTGTCACGTTCGTGGTCCCACGCTCCCGGGTTCGACCCCCTGACCCCACCCACAGTGTGCTGGGGTCAGTCCCTCACAGTAGTGCAGGCGAGTACCACAACATTGCCAGATGATTACCTGAAACTGGAGCTGTGTGTGTGTGTGTGTGTGTGTGTGTGTGGTTAAACATTTACGTATACATACGCTTATCTTTTTATGTGCGTATGTATGTTTTCCTGTCTGTATAAGTGTCTGTGCGTGAATATTTCGTGTATGCCTGCATAATTGCGTATGCGTATGCATTTTCGTTGCATGATGCACCAAGACATACAGTTTTCTCCGTCCGCTCAGGGTATATTTCGTTTCCACATCATCGAATCCAAAAGTTCTGTCACGTTCCTTTCCTCATAATACTAGTGAACCTTAACCAGTACGTCTCAGCAAGTTTTCTCTTCGCCTCCCCATAAATCCCAGTTAGTCACACCCATTCGTGACCTTTGGCCCTTTGACTTTACGCATTTATAATTCTTCATGACCCCATTTTGACCCCAAGTCTACTTTCCTCTACTCCCCCCCCCCCTTCCATTCCACCTTGACCCCTCCATACCACAGTCGCTAATTACCCTGGGGCGTAGAGAGTAACCTTGACGTATGGTTTTACATTTGCGACCGCGTCTGACCTCGCCCCCTGACCTCCGGGGACCTCTCATCAAAGGTAATTGTTGTAATTAGCGTGTCATTCAGCCTTTTTTCCGGGTTATAACTTCTCATTTCTTTATTGTTCAGTCATATAATGTAACTCTTCATATTTAAAGTGATCATAAAAATGCTATTCAGTTTTCCTGTTTTTAATATCTACATCATATACGTATACCCTCAGTTTTATGCACTCTGCCGTATTTAGATTTAAGTTAACTATCTTTCTGGATGATTGATAGTTATTGCAGTTATTTCGTATTACTGTAAGCCCACTTTCTTGCAAGAGTTATTAATCATGGTAATTGTAATTTAAAACTAGCTGGGTGAAAATTATGCCAAGTGGGACTAAGTGGAGGAGGGGTGGCTTTATTATGAAGCCTTGATAGAAAATGGGTTCGTGTACCTGTCTGCTTGACTTGCCTCTTGACCTGACCTGACCTGACCTGTCTCTGGGAGCGTCAACACGTTTCATTATTCCGTCCCAGCAGGAAGAAATGTGATCCTTATACCCTGTTCTCCAGCCTTGGGACCTTGCCCCCTGTCGATCCTACAAACTACTGCCGACCCCGTAGTAAATTGGTTCTATTTGTTCGAGGGACACTTGGCGTGTTTGAAATTGGTCCTGTTTGTTCATCGGACAGGTAGGATGTTTAGAACTGGATTTATTAGTGGGAGGGACTGGTAGAATATTCAGGATCGGACCCCATTTGTTTAATCAGACTTAACGATACTCAAAATTGGTCTCGATAATTGGTGGGATTGACGTGACGACAATCGAAATTGGTCCTATTTGTTAGCGAGACGGGACATTCAGAATCATTCCCATCTGTCAGCTGGACGAGTGCAATATTGAGAATTGATTGTATTTATAAATTGAACATTTGATGATGCATATACACACCTGATTCTAGCCTTTAGTGACAGAGTGGCATGTGAGATACAATTCATATGTTGTTATTTTTGGTTTCCTTGAGAGAACATTTCTTTTTCCTTATCATGTGAGGAGTGGAGTGTCGACCCCTTGTTTGGTTGATGTTCAGGGTGGGTTTGTTACGAGGATACTTAACGCTGATGGCCAAACTGTGGTTTGAGATCTGGTGGACGATAGTTTGTGTAGTCAAGTAGTTCTTGGGACAGAGAGAAGGGTAGACTTACGAGGGAGGAAGAGGGAGGGGACTGGCCCTAGGGATTCAGGGTGGGAAGGGGATTCTGGCCCTGACTTGCATGCCACTTTCATCTTGGGTCAGTCTCTAAAGGGTGACGGTGAGGGATGTGTGGAGGTTAAGGGCTATGGTGAGTGAGGGATTTAGGGAGTTTAGGGCGTGGTAGAGAGAGAGAGAGAGAGAGAGAGAGAGAGAGAGCATAACAGAGGTTTTTGAATTTCACACATAAGGCAGTGAGGGAACGGACCTGTACTCTCCTATCACATGTAGCTGTCGCATATACGTTTGTACCGAGCAGTACAGATAGAGACTACCCCTCCACCCATGAGAGACATACATCAAAATTTCCTCCGCCTCATTTTCAAGTTCAATTATTTAACGCAAGAGCCTCACATGGTAAACCTCAGAGGCCTCAGATGTCGCCAGGAAATAACAGGAGGGGCAGGCAGGAGGGGCCACAAAGGCACGCGCCCCCTCGCAACGGGCCGAGACCTACCAGCCGGGCTTTGTGAGGGCCGCCTCCCTCCCCGACCCCACGTACAAAGCAGCCATCGGACGGACAGATGTTTATTCTGCCGTAATGAGAGCCCTCGGCCCTCCCACCAGACCCTCACACAGTCCTGCCACCACCACCAGCAGTAGCAGCCTGGGAACGCGGCCCAAGGCCCGGGCAGTGGCCCTGTGTATGTGTTTGGGGGCGCCCTCATTCTCCCTTGCACACCCTCTGGTCCTGCTGGAGTTTTATTTATGGTGTGAGGTGGAAGGCATGGCAGTGCGTGGGGTGGGGAGTAGGCGGTTGTGGACGTGGGTGATCTGTAAGGGGACATCAAAGTATGTCTTCAAGAGTGTTCGAGTATTAAGTGTGTACGTAAAGCTGGAGTAGACTGGACTCTTTATCGTGGGCGGTTGAAAAAAGACGATGAATAGCAGTTGGTGTGTGTGTATGTGTGTTTGTGTACACACACACACACATACACAGGTCGAGGGTCCCACAGTGGTTAGGGGAAGTCAGACAAGCCTATTTATAATATAACAAGTCTTAAAGCTCGCTCCTCTGTCCTTCCCACTGTCTCCCTGCTCTGTCCTTACTCTTTACCTTCGCCTCTGTCCAGAATCTGCTATCCTCTCCACTCTCCTTTCTCTCTGTACCCATCCCAGATGGTTCCCCTCCCATCTCGTCCAGAACTCTGGTCCTCAGTGCCTCTCTGTACCTACATTTCCCTCGCGCCCTATTGGCCTAGGCTAAAGCGTTTTCATTCGTGCTTTCTCAACGGATGTACACTTTTGAATGACCTGTCCCTGACTTTTGACCTAACCTTTAAGGCTCAAGTCAAAGGGGTGACCATTGTACCTTGGGTTGTACCGTGTTGCTCAAGGGTTGTACCGTCGTGCTCAAGGGCCCTGCCTCTGTGCTCAAGGCTCGGACGGTCGTCCCCATTGGTTGAATTCTTCAGGCTGTTACAGAGGTCGGTCGAGTCTTAGAAAGTATGGAGGAATGTAAGTGTATGGGCGTGGTTGGGTGACAGTAGGTTTGGGCGTGGAGTGCCGAAGCCTAGGGCGTGGAAAGTTGTGAGGACGGGAGTTGGGTAGTCGTGGGCAGGCGTCCGTGACCACAGGCTCGGGCGTGGCAACAGGTTGTAGGCGTGGGCAGCCATCGAACAGGTGGCGTGGACACGAGGTGCCGTGAATATGGAGAGGCTTGGGCGGCGGTTGTGGGCAAGAGTGTGGTGAAGTTGTGGGTGTGGGAGAGGTAGGAGCGGGAGGGGTGGGCGCGGGCGCCTTAAGTTTCCCCCGGGCATGGGGGTGATGGGGGGAGGTTCGGGGGTGTGTCACGTACCACCGACTATCCCACGCCAGGGCGTGCCGCGCAGCCACGCTAATTCCTTGAACTTTTTCGTCTTTTACGAGGGTAAAAAAGTTTATACGCATATATACTTTTTTTCTTTGCCAGTCTTGATTTTAAATTTTCTTCATGGACTTAGTTTCCTGAAGTCTGCCAGAATATAAACTTCTCACCATATTTCAGGCTTTAATGGTGTTTCTCTCATTTTGAATCGTCTGTATTATTTTCTTTGTCTTTAGTTCCTGACAGTGTTAAAGACTGTATATTTATATCTCTTACCACAGATGCCGTAGCAATAAAGATGGATGGGATTTTTTTATTTTTATTCTATTTTCAATTTTTTAACCACAAAGAACACATCTTTATTTCTCTTCCCCTCCGCTCCACCCACCACACTACCCCACGTAGGCCACTGCTCCCTCATCCCTATTTATAACTTTTGATTTAGTTATACGATATATGTATAAAATTGGTACATCAGAATGCCAAGCTAATAAGATACTCCTCTGGGAAATATGTAGATAATGTATATGGGTATATATTTGTGTCCAGAAGGAAAATAGGCAAGAAATATGGCACGTGGCACCTGTGGGGGTCGGTTTGTCCCTTGTCCTTCGGGCAGCGTTACCAAGGTCGGCGGAATTAAATACCTTCCAGGGGGATCTTCCACGCTTAATTCATACTTAATTTCTCGCCTATTAACAGATTACGTCATTAGGGAACTCCATCGGCGTGTCCGGTCCATAATGGAGGGATGGCCGAGGCGTACGTGCGTAGTGCGGTGTGTGTGTACAGCGTCGTGCGGAGGATGTGACAACAGTGCCCAGGGTCAGGTCAGGTGGGGGGAAGAGGAGTGGTGTTGGCAGAGGACAACAGTGGACTGTGGGAAGCGACGGTGGTGTGACCCTCGGCGCTGGTACTCCTGCCCTCACTGGATATGTCCAGAGCGCGGCTATAAACACTGGAGTCAGTGGCTAATTGTGGTGCTATTAAGTGTGTGGTTAACTGGAAAATATTTTGGCCGTGCAGCTGTCTTTACAGCAGACCCGTGAGGCACAGCCGTAAATAAGCGACAGAGTTCGGCATGTCCGTGGTACAGCTGTGACATTTTGACAGCACCGAGAAGTATCTTAGAGAAAGACGTTTCATTAGAAATCTAAGTTTACTGGAAAATATTTTGAGATATTTCCCCGACATGCGTGAGAGAGAGAGTATCTTGGAAATGACTGGGCCCACGATGTGACTTCGGTGGTTTTAGCAACAGCGGGAAATAACAACTGGGAAGGAGGCATCATTAGAGATATTGGGCCATGAAGATTCATGGCTAATTCTCGAGTTCTCGGGGGTGAAGTTTATTGGAAGATATTTTAGCGTATTCATCCCAAACAACTGAAGGGGTATTGAACCATATTGGGTTGGGTCGTCTATGACACAGCCCTGATGTTTTGTAGCAGTATCTGGAATTATTGACTGAGGACGAGTAATTAATAGGAATAGTAATGGGCAGTGAAAAATCTGTGGTCTTACGTGTTGCTAAAGTCTCCTAGAAAATATTTTAACGTGTTCCTCTCAAAATTGTGTGAGAGAGAGACGACGGTTAAGGTTTAGGTATATACGCGATGTAGCAGTGATTCTAGCAGTTCCGGGATGTGAAGCAAGAGAGGAGGAGGAGGAGGAGTCTTCATTAGAGGCATGAGGCAATGTGCTCACCGGGAACCCCTGCCCCACCACCCCGAGGCTAGGCCAAGGAACAAGTGGACGGGTAACGCAATACCCAGGAGTCGCGGCCCCAACAGCCCCCAGGCTCTTCGTACGCTCTCGAGAAATGAAATTCATAACCGGAGTTGTGAAGTGTGTCGTTAGTTAATATACTTATGCATATATTTACATTGATTACCCTAAGGAATTGGACGCGGTCTGCTTTCTTATGGAGGGCGGGAGGGGTATTGTGTACTAAATTCTGAGACCTGAGGAGATGTTTGATTGTTAAAATGATAATTTCTACCACGTGTGATCAAGTCCGTAAGTACGTGTTTAAAGGATGGACGGAATCGAAAGCGTGTGCGTCTTTCTTAAACGTATTTCATGAAGACGAGTCTCATATTATCTGGATTATGTTTAAACCAACATAATTATATAATCCTCTTCGTAAGTTATTGAATTGGACGGTTTTTTTGATGTAATACATTAATGTAAAGATATGTAGGGGTTTGAACGTAGACAAGGAAAACAGAGATTCATAATATTTCTGAGAAACGTTAACAAAGAAAATGGAATCTTTGTGGTAATACCCACTAACAAACTTTTACTGTCGTAACAGAATACATGATAACCGAGTGCATTACAGCGTTAACGTTAAGTGTGACAGTTACATTCTGTGACTGTGAAATGAACGTCAGAATGTGACGAAATTCACCCTTGTGTGACAAAAGGTCGTTTAGGTGTGCCAGACAGTTTCCCAGCGTGACAAAGTACTTGTTCAGATGTCATTGACTAGGCTGCGATATGACGGAAATATTCTCCTCTTTCCGGTGTGATGCCAGCGTTTTCGTGTTGCTAGTAGGATAGGACGTTACCATAGTCCTGGTGTGACAGACGTTCTTACATTCCCAGTTATGACAGGATCTTTCTCTTAGCCACGGTAAGAGATACGTTTTTGTAGCCCCTGTTTGAGAGAAACGTTCGCGTCGTCTCGTTACGACACAGATGTTTTTGTATTCTGAAATGTGACACAGACGGTCTTGTAATCTTTGTATTAGGCAAACGTTTTCGTACTCCAGGTAATTATTGAGTCAGACGGTCTCATAGCATCACAGGGAACGCGATCTTGACGTATAGAATATTTCAGTTCGAATTTGTATCATGAATGCGAAGGTAGACGTACACTTTCAAGAGAAGTTGCTTTACTTTTTGTAATTAGAAGTTGATTACTTTAGTTCTTCCATAGATTTACAGTTCTAGAATAGGTTGTTTTATCTTTGAATTAGAATCAAACGCGTTCGGTTTCCCGGGTTTTCAGTAGTCTAATTCACGTCGCATTGAATTGGAATCAGATGGCCTTGGTTCCCCTGATGTGGGATATTGGCCTCAGCGTATCACAGTGTGTGTGTGTGTGTGTGTAGGAGGGGAGAATAGCCCGAGCGAAGCCTGACATAACACCATGGAGCCTGCCAAACGGGGATTACCTCCAGAGAGCATCAGGGCTTGAAGTGCGCTCTGTCCCCACGCCCGATGCAGATCAGCCTGTAATTCCTTTTAGCGTTCCAGTAATTGCTTTGTTTCGAGGCGGGTATGGCGGGATCGGGGGGGGGGGTTGTTGTCCTCCGTTGGCCAAGATCCACAGGTAATGATGCGCTCTGGAATTGGTAATTAGAATAGATGATAGATAGGTACATTGATGTATGGTTATTTTCTCAGTTTTATTAGAAATGCATTTCGTAATAGTTTCGTTCACGCGTGTTAGATTTTGCGATTAGGGGGGAAAGATTAGACTGAAACTTGGTGGCCAGAATAACGAATGATGTCACTTTATCCACGATTTACGCGGTGGGAGGGGGGGGGGGCACATCCGTGCATAATTCTCGCCGCCGGGATGCGACCCGTAACGATCACCCTCCATCCGTATTTCCGGGTCAACGGAGGTCGTCAGGAACTGCGGAGGGGCGGGTTCTCGGGAAACGCTTTTCCAACCCTCCCGCCGTGCCTCGTTGGCGGACCCGTAGTTCAGTTGTGGATGCTGAAGTACTACTCTCTCTCTCTCTCTCTCTCTCTCTCTCTCTCTCTCTCTCTCTCTCT
>JAYMFT010245596.1:0-10984 GCA_038088735.1 Panulirus argus
TCTTCGTCTGTTTCCTGGCGCTACCTCGCTGACGCGGGAAACAGCGATCAAGTATAATAAATAAATAAATAAATATCATTAAACTGTATAATATACCTAAGGTAATTATGACATAGGTTAACTTATGACCAGATTGACTTACGACTGGTCTGTCGGAACCGATCGCAGTCTTAAGTCGACAACTACCTGTACTCCCAGTGTGTTATGTCATGGCTGGCAATCAAACTTGGGGCATAAATGAAATTGCTCAAATGTTTATACATTTCTTGTGTTTAACAATTATGCAGTGCAAAACGCTTGTGTTGCACATCACCAACTAAAAGAAGAAAGATTAACTACTTTCTGACATTAACTGTTTCTTTTGCCAGCAAAAACGGTAAGGTAAAGAAAACCCTTATTCACAACATAGAAAGAACACTAATAATTGTCTTACCAGTTGAAAGTTCCATGTCTTCCTCAGTCTGAGTACCTTCTGCAAGTAGAGGAAAGCAAGTCAAAATCCACTGCAGCATAGTAATTTATCTAACAGCAAAACCCAATCGAACCTTAAATGCCTAATAAGTGAAATAGCAACCTTTAAAAAATTGTAATTGTAACAGAATGCAAAATGTAAATAAACAACTACTTACAGAATAAAATATGTAATTAGTCTTTTAGAAAAACATAGAATTAAACAATTTCCTTTTTTTTCCTTAGTGATTAATCAATGCAACCCAATAATATAATATGGCCCTTGATGCAGCAAATGAGGAAATGGAAGAATGGCAGCTGTTAAAACTTACATAAGCTCATAATGGGCTGTAGGAGCCTCTAGAAAGGTCCTGAGTAACACCAGGACTCCTTCACAGAAAGTTTTTCTGGGATAATCATAAATTAATAAATGAATAAATAAATATATACATATACTGTATGGTGTAAAGGAGATGACCGTGATCTGGACATTTATTTGTCTATACCATGAAAGAAAATAAAAATAAGCACCCATGTTTGATTCAGTTTTGATTTCAGATGAAGCAGTTATTTGAAGCCAAAGGAGTAGGACCTTTTGACTGAATTTTCAGATCCATACTACCAAGTTGATAGGCTCTAAATGTATGCTGCTGACTCCGTAAGTCAAGAATAAAAGTCATGTTTCTAAGAAGACAGGAGCTTGTCAGTAAATGTCTCGTGTGGCAGGAAGATGACAATACAGATTGCTAGTTCACATCCTCATTATGAAAATGAGGTCATATGCAAACTTTTGTGAGCTTCGTGACTTATTTGGGTGTTTTCTTCAGTTTATATGTGGGGAATAACTTAATGAGCCTGTTCTGATAAATCGTACAATATTATAAGAAATAAACAAAACATCAAACAGAAAAAAGAGCTTTTGCTCATAAGTGTAAAAGAGTGATGTGTAATGCTGGATTTAGTAATTGAATACAATAGCAAGTTATGAAAAATTAATACATATTAGGAATGAATTAACAGAATAACCAACTAAGCGAGTCAACAGCTGATATCAGCAATTTCCAACTGACCTGAAGTGGTATGATCTTGCAACTCTTGATGTTGCTCAGCTGTGGGTGGTGGTGGCAACATGGTGATGACCATCTCCCCAGTTTCTGGCCTTTGGAATGTGATGAGTAAATTGTGCTTCTCCGCCTCAGTTAAATCCCCTTCTGTAACGCTTGTCACCAAGTCGCCCGGCCGAACTTCTGTAATTTGAGTCCCATCTATTGTTCCCCCCATAATACTCTGTCGACAGACAGGCTCCATCTTTATAACTGATGGAGGGGGCCAATACTTCCTTGGGCGCCCTGTTAAAAAAAATCCACATAATGCAGCACCAATGTATGGAAAACTGAACTAATACTTGACAAAAGAAACCTTACAAGTATAATACAGTAAATGAAATAATCAAAGGAATGGAAACCAATCTGCTTAACTTTGTCTGTCTGTTGCAAGCAAGCTATCTTTTATGACTAAAGATAGTATGAATATTGAAGAAATTATTGTATATATTCATAAATACCATGTAACTACTGTGATGCATCTATTTCCTTGCATTCATCATTATCCACTTTAATTTTTGTTGCTTCTGTCTGTCCCTATGAACCATGGGACTAAGATTAACAAGCAATTAATCATGAGAGAATATTAGCCTAGAGTTAATAAGCTTAATCTTACCTGAAAAGCATATCTGGCAGACTTTCATCAGAGCCATTCAAAATCACAAGTATGTGCTAATTTTTCATAATAATTTTCCCTTCATGGAATACAACCATCTTACTCATTATAAAACTGGGTAATCATCAATTCAATTACCTCGTTTGCCTGGTCCCGATGTTCCTCTTGGTTTAGGTGGAGGAGGTGGCCGTCGGTAAGTAAGGTAATCTGGGGAAACATCTTCTTCCTCGCCCATGGAGAAGTCATCATCATCATACTCAGGCTTCTTTAAGGCCTGAATCATTTTCTCATATCTGCAAGTTCAGCGCTACCTCTGATCACTAAAGCTTCTCTGCTAATGCAAGCTACAAAGTTATGAAAATAATGAGTTCCTTGTTTCTTGAGCTGCCTAAGCATACTGATCCTGTTGCATCTGCTATCTTAGGTTAGAATATAAAAGATGTGAAGAATCAGTAAATTTCTGCTTTGGTAATGAAAGGATATAAGTTATTCTGCATTAAAAACATTATGTAGTGGAAATCCAACAGTACACAAAAAGATATGAAAAAGTGAGTTTTGAAGAATGAAAAACACTTTTCTGGGCAGTGTCCTGCAAACTATGAGAAAATCTCCTTGATCTCTAGGTAGAAGCCTCTATCCACTACCTTCTGGTGAGGTTAATTTCTCTCACCATTTGCTAAAATTGTCAAACAGTGGTAGCAGTTATAACTTGCTTTGGGTGCACTTCCCTCCAATCAGTCAGGCTGCACCTGGCTGATCATCTCATAATTATTCAGAATAAGGAGGTCATCTGAATGATGAAGTTAGCAGAGTAAATTGTTTTGAAAGGGAAAGCTGGGTGGGAAACAACAGTTGGAAAATTGCTTGCAGGATAGTACCTCAGAGAAACAGTCTTTCATTCTTCAAAATTTTTTTCTCTCTCCAGGGCTGCTTTGTCCAGTAAACTATGAGAGCATAATAGCATGGAGACAGAGGGTTAAAAAAACAATTCTTAACAAGGAGAAAAGTTGACCAAAAGCAAACCTACAGGCTATCCTGTGGCACTTCAGCAATCATCTCCCTCACCGGACGTAAGCTCAAAACCCAGGAGATTGATCCTCAGTGACTAGACTAAGGTGTGGTTGACATAGTGTTGAGGAATGTCAAGAATTTCTTTAAAACTCCTATAGGAATAGTATCCTCTGAAAGGCTAGCATATAAGCATCCTTTGGACATTATAGCTTTGACATAAAGGACAGGTTAAGCCAACAAAACCAGTCTTTTAATCCAAAATTAAATTTTCCCTCAGAGAAGGGTTTCAAACTGTCTGGGTGAACCAAAAGAAGGGATCCCCTTGTTAAACTCTGAAGAATTCAAGGTATTCTGTGGGATATTCAACAAGACAAAAGGCATCAAGTTCTTCACAAGTGGTTTTTGAAGAAGCAACATAAGGATATGCAAAGCTTATATGTTTAACCTTGCTAAAGCCACAAGTTATGAAAGATCTTAACCAAAGTCAAGTTATCATAAAATACGAAATGATTCTTATGGTTGGACAATCAGGGAAAACAATGACTGTAACAATACTAAAGACCTTTGCCAACCCCTACTTAAGATGCAGGTGCTGGGAGATAGGTCTCCTTAAGAGAAACAACCTGAGAAGCTATCCCAGATTTGTCCCACACAGATTAATCCTAAAGCCTAATAGCAGGACCTGAAGGCACTCTTGAAAGAGACAGAAATATTAATACTAGCTTTTTTATCATTTGAGAAAAAGGTAGAAATCATATGAGGGAGCTTCAGAAATCCCAGAAAAATCTGAAACTTAATGAACATTTGAGGAGTTCCAAAAATGACTTAATGTTTAAGCTGACACGCAAACAATATGACTGTCACATGCTAAAGCTTCCCCATTCTGGACTGAATGGGGAATGTACCAGTAAGCAGGAAGGTCTAACAGACTGTCAGTACAGCAGTCATCATGGTAGGAGCATTAGACAGAAGTAGTAGGTAAGAACATTTAGGTAGGAGCACTAGGTAGAAACAGTAGGTGAAAGTAGTCAGTAGGAGCATTAGGTAGACATAGTCAATAGGAATATTTGGTGGGAGCCTCTGCAAACACTGTGCTAGACTTGTCCTCTTCCAGAGGCCTGTTAAGGGCGAAGCACGAAAGGCAAAGAAGCGACACTGGAGTTTGCTAATTATGGGGACTACTGCCATGGACACCCCCATGAGGGAGTTCCAGAAGGGAACAGGCATCAAAGATACAGACAGATAGACAGTCATCATAAATTTGTGCTATATGATTTAGGTAAAGTATTTCATAAGGACACATCCAGAATAATTCTCTCCACCAAAGTCCTTTTTCTGATTGGAAAAAGAAAGTATATAAAAGAAAAAAAAAAGCCTTGTACAGGTTCCTATTATGTCTAGCTAAACATTTCCAGTCTATATTCTCTTAAAAACTGAGTCAGGGATGTTCTAAATTCCTCTTTGAAAGTGGTAAAATGACAGGTCTATCTTTAACCCTCCCCTTTTGCAACATTAAAAACAGCTTTATGTTGAACTTTAAAAAAAAATGGAAGTTGTGAAGCTGACCTCCAACGCAAGAGCAGCTAGTCTTCTTGATATTATATCAATCTGAGAAATGGAATGCAAAGGATGTACAGTACCTCAAGAGGATATACTTGATATATATGGATGGTTTGTTTACCTTGCTCCCCTCCGTCTTGGTGGAAGCTTTCTCTTGTTTGGGTCCACTTCCTCCTCCTTCTTGGGCTCAGAATCCATCGGCTCCTGCTTCAAGTTCCCCATATCCAGCACTCGCAGTTCCTGAAGACCATCACTTCCCTCTACACCTGCTAGCTCTATAGTTGGAACATCTGTTGGTAGGTCATTCTCTGTAAAATGTTTAGACCCACTCACGATAAAAGCCAATTCACTATCCGAAAAAACCATGTGCTTACAAAAATTTTTAGTTATGAGTGCTATCTCACATACACTTAAAAAAAAAAAGGTAATTTCAGCTGACCAGCAGTTTACAGATCCCAAGCTTTTGTACCTCAAAACAAATATTCAACATTATCCTTTCACAGTAAATCATTTAAGATTTTTTGGCAGCAGTGTCTCAATTTACTGACAAAATATAAAGGATCATGATCATTATGATATACAAACCCCTTATTTTCAGAGTCTTACTAACCTTGGTCATCATGTTCCCCATCTAGTCGAGTGTCTGGCCCTGTGTGGATCATACGAGCTCCATGGGGTCCTTCAACCAAAGTTTCTACCTGAATAGAGGACAAGGCCTTTAATCATAGATTATGAAATGACACTCCTCTTACGAAGCCTTTTCCTACTCTGAATAAAGTCAATTTCATAAATACAGGTCAACTCTGTTAAAGTAGAACAGGCTGAGTGACATACTGATGATCTTGTATGAAAAAAGGTTAAGTTTCTCCCAAGCTACAGTTTCATAATTTTTGATATATATGTAAAGTGGTTACAGTAATGACACTGATTCTAAATCATTTACACAATACTGGCAAACACAGAAATCTCATACTTTTTTTGGCCTTCCAGGTCTCCGTCCTGTGGATGATATGACATATGTCCCTCTTGGACGGCCACGACCTCTCTTTTTACGGCGTCCACGACGAGAAGTTTGAGGGGGCTCTAGGTCTGGCAAGATATATTCCTCTTCTGGTGGAGCCTTGACCAGTACAGCTGATGCTGGTGAGCCACCAGGGAGTGTCATGTCAACCACAATGCCCTCACTTGCAGAGTCCTCCAGCTTGATACATACATCAAAATTATTATCATCTGAGGTTTCAGCAAACATCAGGGGTCCTGCTGGAGCCTTCTTCTTCAACAGTGAAACAGTTTTATTACTATGCTCGTTATCTTCTTTAATGTCTGCTCTAGGCATAGATGGTGGCCTACCACGTCCACCCCTGCCTCTCCTTGCATATCGCTGGTGTGGTCGAACAGGCACAGGAACTTTCCTGGTTCGATGATTTCTTGACCCATAAATGTCAGAGTCACCTGAACCTTTGACGCTAACAATTAAAGATTTACTTTCCTGCAATTTCTTTAAATCTTCTGGACGTGGCAGGACAGTAACCATCCGGTTTCCTATCTTTTGCACAACACCTTGTGCAGATATGGCCAGTGGGCCAGAACCAATGAGTTTTCTGGGTTGCTGACTTGAACTCTGCTTTCCTGACATGTGACTATTTGTTTTTAAAACAACAGGCTTTGTACCTGTGGAGTTATGAGATTTGGATGTTGAGATTGGAACATGAAGTTGTGGAGTAGCTGGCATCCCTTGCTGGTCACTCTGAATGGTAGATTGAGAAGTCATCACACTTAATGACCCACTGGCAGTGGTAGGTACAGATGAGGACTGAAGTACTGAAAGGACCTGACTGTGTGTGACATCTGCACCACTGACTGATGTAATGTGATCTGAATCTACTGGTGAGGCTAATGTTATGGAGTCTCCACCTGCCTCTCCTACTAAAGGTAACTGTAAATGACTCAGGCCTTGTAATATGGATACTCCAGTGCTGTCATTCAAAAAAGAAAGAGGCAAAGCAATGGTATGTGCTGAGCCAGACTGGTCACTGGCAGGGATCTGTATCAACTGCTCACCCAGGATGGCTGAAGGGGATCCATCAGTAGCATCTTCTGTTGCAGTAAGGTAAGTGATTGCTTGCGTTCCTTCACCACTAGTTATACTAACAGCAGAGTTGCCATGTTCTTGATCTAGAAGAGCAAGCTGCTCACCAGTATCATCTGCACTCACCACAGTGATTGGCCCTTCGCCAGTGAAGTCTTGCTGAAGCACCATTCCTGCCTCACCTCCTAACTCCCCCTGATCCAACCCAAGCTCTCCATGTACACCAGGAATTTCCACAAAATTAACCAAACCTGGGGTTCTGAGCAAGGGAAGAGCAGACTGAGGGTATACAACAGTGACTGGGTGCCCTGACTCATCTGTTGTAACATAATGCACCTCTTGCAGGCTCGTGTGGTCCATGGAGTGTCCATTATCATGTGTCATCATAGAGGTGACTTTAAGAGTTTCACCATCTCCATCCATATCGCCAACTACACCAACATCATTATCCCCAGCTTCCACCAGATGATGACTTGTGACTCTATCAACACCTGAAAAATTTAAATGTTAATCAGAAAAAAATACAATATACAAACTTGGTTATTTTCATTAAAAGCTGAGTTTATCCTGCCAAGAGGAATACCATGCCAATTCGCAAGTGGTGTATACCTAATGTTATATGAAAAATATATAACGATATCTGTCTGTAATGATTAATCCTAATACGAGTGGCATTGAACTCAGGCCCTACTCTATATATTCCTCATTTTAAGATATGTCTGATAAAGATTAATTGTAATACCAGTGACAATGAACTTAGGCCCTCTCCTAAATTTTCCTCATGAAAAGTCTTCCAAGCACTTTCCCAGCAACATGTGAGCAAGGAGTATGGTCCATGAGGAATATCTCCTCTTGTCCTAAAAGAGTGTGACTCTGAACTAGATCTGATCCATACCAATCAATTTCATCTCTCCTGAAGCCCACACTTTCCCTTCTTTCTGGAAGTTTCTCTTAGTGCAGACCATATATATTCTGTATGTTGATTATGGGTTTGTCAATAGAGTCTCTGTGAAGAAATGAATACTGGGCTAAGATCAAGAAAATAAGTTGTTAATTAAGAGAAAAGTAGCAGATGCAATTCTAAAATCCCTCAGAAGCTATGAAACCTAACACAATTCCACTGAAAACTTACAATAATCCTGATGCTTAATGTTACACAGTAGCTAAAATATATCATCATTATTCTCCCATTGTATGTGAGGCCACATAGCCCTTCAAAATCAAGACTACTAAACATAAGAAATACATTGATATGACTTTTGTCGAATTTGGTACTAGAAATGAAATGTGAGGAAAGAATGACTTCTATATCCAATGAATGCATTAACCCTCTCTTATCCTTTGACTTAAGTGAACCCTAGAAGTGGAAAGAATCTTGATCAGCAAAACCAGATTTTAAATCTTATAAATTTTGTGATATATAACTACACCAAACTTTGCCTAATATTGGACAGCTCAGCTTACTATCAATCAGGTAAAGCCTGAGGATCAGTTTATTTGCTTTTTAAGCCAAAGTTTGTAAATACTATCATTCACTAAAGGTTTTCCTCATCAGGGCAATGATTCCATGAGTTTTTGCATGTAAAGATGCAAAGAAAACCTTATTTCCTTATAAATAACTTAAAGACTCATTCACTTTCAACTTGATTTGTCTGATTTCACTCAGAATAAAGGATATAAACTAGTAGGCAAATGTCTTACCTCAAATAAAGCGGTGCCTTTTTTTCAACAGGACTGATAACATATGGAATGATTTGCCAATAAGAGTAGTTGAAAGCTGTTTTTGTAGTTGCATATAACTTGCTACATTTTCTGTGATTTTCAAAACCCAACTTATTTTGTGCGGATTACATGATATTGTAGGATGACAGAGATGGGTACAGCCCTTATCAGATGTGGATATTGCTTTCTCTCTCTTCTTTTTTGACATCAAGGTAATATTTTCCTTTAGGGGTACTATAAGTGGAAGTTACAGAATTGACCTTAACAATGGCCTTTAAACAATTAACAAAGGTGATTCAAAAGAGTTCTACTGAAACAAGATCATAAAAAGTAATCCTACAATAACAAATGAGAGTAGATTGGGGGATTTGGCTTCACTGTATTGCACATGACAGTAAAGAATGGATGTGAGCAAATATGGCTTTTTTTGTATGTTCCTGGTGCTGCCTCACTACTGTGGGAAACAGCAGACAATATAAAAAAAATCTGGAACAATCACAGATAAAACAATGATGGGTTGGGCTATGAAATGTAATGAAAGATTAATGTGCGAGGTTGATGATAGCTGGATGCGTCTGTGTGGAATCAATCGCAGTGGACAAATCTCCCAGCATCTACATGCAAATATGAGTCCATAACAATCAAATCTTTAAATTATCATCCATAATGTAAATCTCAACTTCAAAGGGTATATATGTTGAGATTTTTGAAAGTTTTGTTGATTTTCAGGTGTTCCACCTGCGTACGTACTAATCAATTCAGAGTACGTACTAATCAACCTCGTGTTTCCTCTGATCTCCATAGCCCTCCCTTCTTTCGTTTCATCTATCATTATACTTTTATAAGTGTCTCATCAATGCACTTCAAAATCTTTCCTACTATGTGTTAGAAGTCCATTGATATGCATTCCTTCACCCATTATGTTATTCATATGGTGCCCTTAAAACAACTTAAATCAGTTGATCTTTGAGGTTATACAAGAGAATAACCTATTCATGTGTTACACAAGAAATAATTATGTCTAATGAATAGTATAGATCTACCATTTATTGCTTCTGAGTGAAATTTCCTTCCATTCTTATACCACACTAGCCTTACTCATGTGGCAGATGCCACATCCCTCATAAATTATTCATGAACGAGGTTAATAATCCCAAAAACTAAATGACATCTTTAAATCGCCCCTCCCCATCCGAAGGAAAATCTCTCCGGCTTATAAAACTTAATGAGGAAAGCCGGACCCATGACGCAAACCCGTATTATGTCCTCCCCGGAGATAACAGGCAGACTTTATTTCTTCTCGGGGAGGAAATGAAGGACTATAAGGGGAATGGAAGCTCTTAAAGTCATTAAAGGAAACGCCATTAGCATGCCCCTGTGTCTCCTGCCGCCCTGTTGTGGTCTTTTCACAACATGTTTATACTTCATCACCAACTAAAAGAAGTTCCAAAATTCGATGAGTAAACTGGATTGAGAAGCATGATTGGAACGCTCATGATTTATAATTATTTCAGGACACATAATTCCCGCGGAACCGTCAAAGCCAACTAGAATATTACCTTCATTTATCTGTTGCGTGGAATCCCCGGTTTGGACCTCAGAACTCGCCATTTTCGCTTATAGGGGCAAAGGCAAAAGGCCTTTCTTCACAAAGGGATATCCGCCATGTTTGAAAGCCTAGAATGCACGGGCCAATGGCAGGCCAGGGTCACTATGACGTCAAGGAGGTGAATAGCGGCGCCTTTAAATTTCCTTTTATTTTCTGTTCAGCATAATACAGAAATCGAGAATATCATTCTTACCCAATGATCTAACGTGTTCTGGTATCTCTATGAATATGGGCGCTTTTAATGACCTATTTATCTACTTTTAAATACCTGTTTTATTCTGTCTAGGGAAGGTGCATTACGTGCAGGCATAGGGTGCTATACTTTAATCTCGTACCTAATATCGTGTTCTATACGCCCATAACTCTACTGCTATGAAGTTCCCCATGTCTTCCTTTGACTCACCCATATTTCTGGAGGTTCTACCTTTTTCCTGGTTATTTTCTTTAGCAAATATATTTCCTATAAATGAACTACTCGTGATTACCAATTGTATTATCTGCTCACTCGTATCCCGAGGGACTTTAAAACATTCATGGAGACGTCTTTAAAATTATTTCCATTACGCTTATATTTCTCAATGTTAATGTTAACTGCTCTTTAAGTTAATTTGTTATCCATGTCCGCTACTCCCACCTTACAATAGTATTCTTACACATCCTCTCTGAATCATTCTCCTCTTTTCTTGCCTATTATGGGGGCGAGCAAGTCTAAATATGTACATGTGTGTATGTGTATGTGTATGTATTTATATATGTATATGTTGATATATATATATATATATATATATATATATATATATATATATATATATATATATATATAT
>JAYMFT010245607.1:0-10984 GCA_038088735.1 Panulirus argus
ATATCTATATATATATATATATATATATATATATATATATATATATATATATATATATATATATACTAGGACTAGGACCCGGTAACTTTGCGTGGCAGTTGGGAAAGCCTAAAGCTCGACTGTGGTCGTCGTTATCAGGGCGGTCATGGCCGAGTGGTTACCGTTTCCAATTACCACGCAAACGTTCTGGATTCGAGTCTGGTACTGCAGGGCGTTATGTGTTTTATGAAAGCGTGCGTTTATAGGCACTACATTCTTGTATATATATATATATATATGTATGTATATACAACTGAATACGACAGCGTAACTAGAGTCATCTTTTTTTGTTTTTCAATTTTCTCAATATCATTCTACCATTAGATGGGTGCTCAAAGACCAGTCGTTCAAAATTATCCATTTCATTCCAATTAAGCTTTCGCCTTCACTGAGGCATCATCAGCAATCTACAAAAAAGAAAAAAAAACTTTCACATAACTTAGATATGAACTGTAAACGCAAACAACTTGTATATAAGAAACAAATTCGGAAAAATCCAGAGTACATAGAACATAAAAAGCAAGGAAAGACACTATAAGCGATACAAATTAACAATGTCATAACTGATAGGATTAGCTACAACTTAAATACAAATATGAATACAGATATATAGAAAAACTTACAGTAGAGGTAGCACAGAAAATTCTTAAGCGAAGTAGAAATATAGACAGTCCACCTCTAAATACACGAAGTTAGGACAAACGAGACCTCTATTGTACGGGTGTGTCGTTGAGGTCAGTGACACGTTCCCCCTGTCCTGATTTGGCGGACTCGGTTGCTTGTTTTGGGTTAGGGATGTGTTCTTCCTGTTCTAAACCGGCGTTTGGACTACGTCCTACTGGCTTGCCTGCAAAGAGAAGTATGACGGTGGTCATGTTTGTCTGGATGTTGATGACAGGTACTTTCTCTCTAATGTGAATGGCTTCTGGTATTTGTAGTCTCCTCCGATCACTGCAATAATGATTTTGGTGTTATTCACTATGATCTCCATCGTTAGTCTTGTTCCACGCTTTCGCTCAAAATGCTGCTTGATTCCACCCTCTTTAAAGTGTAGCGAGAGGCTGCGGGGCCAAGGTATGTCCGATGTATTTTTGTATGGTGGGGCTGACAGTCGTTACTCATTGACCACATCGGTGCGATTCAAACTTCCAAAGCGACCTACGATATTGTCGTTCATTTCGAGCGAACCTGTTGTCGGATCATTGTAATATATCATCAGACTGATATCCTTGACTTCATCAAACACTCTGCAGAAATGGCCACAATATCTCGCACGACATTTGCGTTCTTTCGATATGTTGTCGTAAATGTGTTTCTGTAGTAAACTTTAATGCTTTCATGTTAAGGTTGTCTGTTTGCCACGAGATGTTGCTTCACTATGTTGTTTACAATGGCATCAGATCAGTATCTGAATATCCTCTGTTAATTAACATTTGCTAGACACGTCGGAATTCTTGGTACAGGAGTTGAGCACACCTTGATCGCTCTCCTCAAGGATGCACGAATGACACTCCTTTTGTAGTTTTGAGTGCATTCACTTATTCCATTCATACATTAACCTTGGTTGGTGGGTTTTCTGAAGACGTCATACGAAAGTAAGATTGTTTTTTTCTAATTCATGAGACTCGACCAGTGCGTGAATCATGACACTACCATTAGGTGTGATAACATATTTTGTCTGCCAACCTGAGGAAACCGTATGAAATGGCTAAATTGGCTTACACGTATTACAGAGGTAAATAGATTCATATCTGAACCTCAGTAAACAGCTACTCTTTCTCTCTCTCTCTCTCACGGCCGGACCGTGCAACTTAATTGTAAACATTTTATGTAACATCACATGAATAAATTTACTATTATTAGCGTGTTCCGGGACACCAGACAGATTTAAGCCAGGAACTGATAACTTCTTTAGCCAATAACTTCTTTTAAGTTAACTTTTCGTGTTACTTTCTTATAAACAATGTTAACAATGAAGATTTCTTAAATGTACGTAAAAAATCGAGATTTTAAGTTTTTTTTTTCAAGGAAAGTAGCACAAGGTAAGTTTCTCCGTTGAACGAACATATAGGGAAATGAATGTAATAATTTGACATTTACTTTTGCACAAATGGTTTACAATAAGCGTTAATCTCCCGTAGTTCTTGCCTGGCCGGGTTAGCACCAACATGCCTTTGCCTAACTACCTCTTACAGTACTTTGCGTCGATCACACGTCCGTGGCTGCAGGGAAAACAGGCATTCCTCATTGAATTGAAAATAATGGAGGTTGGCAGTTTCAACATGCATTCAAGCGGGTTGCAAGCTGGCAGTAATAAATTTTGGTACGATGTGATGAGTTGAAATTTATTGGCCAGCGACGATCTGTGAACGTTCCTCGGCCAATAGTCCCTTTTATATGTTACTTAAAGTCGACTATTATCTTAATTCTGTATATCATATGTTTTCCTGGAGCTGTATAAGCGTTGCAGCATATGTAACATTATGAGATTCCAAATAATTACAGATGAGATTTACTTTATGGAACTGTGATCAGATTATGTTCCTGATTTTGCCTTATTCCATTTTTATAACCAAATGAAAATTAAAATGTTAGACACGGGTTTTTGATACCATTACTTGTCATAATAATAAAAAAAATAAAATCAGTTCTGCATAAATTTTGTTGAGTATTTAGATTCTTTATCAACTAGCTGATTTAAAGCATAACACTTTTAGGAAAAGGTGATAATCACATTGAATTGATAAATGCATATAAGGGTTTCATCTAGTAAGAAAAAGTAGTTTTCATATGCAATTAGAATTACATTCTTTAATACGAATTTTATGAAAATGAAATATCAAGGTACGCTTCTGGATATAAAACTTTGATACTTATTGATGAATCATTTCGTAGTATTTTCAACACCACCTTCAGACCTGCAGTGAGATCAAACCAGATTTTCAAGAACGGCTCAAATGATTATTCATGTACTATTCCTTGAAGTCCTCTAAAGCCTTTATACTACCAGTTCAAAAAATGCCAAGCAGCAGGTTGTCCACCACCGCAAGATTCACCTCCACAAGAACTGCTATAATGACCGTCTAGCACCCCTACAAGAATTATTATATTGACCATCAAATCTATACTGGCTGTCTAGAACCTCTGCAATAGCTGTAATAATGATCGTCCAGCACCTCCACAAGAAAGGCTATGATGACAATCACAAGAACTGCTATAATGATTGTCTGGCACCTCCGCAAAAATTGCAATGATGAGACTATACGACACCGCAAGAACTGCCATTGCGACTCTAACATATCCAGAACTTGTATATACTGCCTACTACTTCTACAAAAATTGCTATAATTACTTTCCTTCTCTCCAAAAGACTTGCCATGACATTGCCACTTCTAAAACACCTGCTATAATGACTTTCCAGCACCTATACATGAACTGCTATAATTACAGATACCTCCTCAACGTCTGCTATCATGACAGTTCTACATCACTGCAAGAGCCATTTATGATAACTGTCCATCACCTTCAGATGAACTGCAATGACGATTGTCCCGGATCATCACAAAACCTGCTTTAATGACTGACTTATACCTTCATAAAACTTATATAGTCACGAGCATCTTCACAGAGACTGTTATGATGAATGTATAGCAAAATGTCTTTTAAGATAACGGGCGATTTTTACTATAGTTGGTATAATGACCGCCCATCCCTACTAAAAGAATTGCTATAATAATTCCATTACTACGAAACAGAATAATAATTAAGATACATGATGCTACAGTAATTTTCACTCTGTAGTTACAAATGGTATGTTCTATTTCAACAATGATATCGCCGTGTACAAATTCAAATTTGTTTATGAACCAAATTTCTATGTTCATTAGTATTCCTTCAAAATCGTATCATATTTATTTTTGCGTAGGTGCGAGAAATAAAACACTACGGATGTGTAAATTTGTTACCCGAATTATTTTTCGGTTTGTCTTAGTGGATTAACCCCCTCATCCGTTGTTGGCCTTATTGATCTATGAAGCAAGGTGTACTAATTATAATTAGACCCTATCTCCCTACATACTAATGAATTCATCTATTCGTAAACATATTGATATTCTTATTCATTACAATTTGATACGATAAAACCTTTTCAGATGCCGATTATTCTTGCATTAAAAAAATGAATGTTAGTCACACTTTCCTCCAGTCCTGTCAGCTCGACCCATCAGAAGAAATGAGTGCATCTTACCATCCCATTCAAGTATATCGACCAAAGATTTACAATATTACTGCTATAATGCAGCAAATAAACCCGTCTTAGACCATCAGGTCTTCTGCTATCTGCCTTTCCAAGCATTTCTGTGGGAGGGATACGAACTGTGGGTGGGAGGGTGAGAGGGATATGAACTCGCCGAGACAATAATGAAATGCTCAGAATAAGAGTAGTGTTTTGGTACAAAATCTACGTAGAAAACTTACTGACTTTTAAAAATACGTAAAATCTGCCCCTAAGCATATCTCCTTCAACAAATCTATTTTCTTTTGAAAACCACCAACTTTATCATATAAGCTGAGAATGTTTGTACCATTGCCCTGCAGAGACAAATCTAACTTATTCAGTTTGCTAAATATGTCTGCAAGATATGCCATTTGCGCAGGCCAAGTAGTCTTTTCAAAAAATGTGGCAAAAGGAGATCCAAGTTCTGATAAAAAGGAGCCTACCTCGTCTCGCATCTCGAACAACCTGGCGAGTACCCTCCCCCTCGACAGCCAGCGTTCCTCAGTCTGCAGTGATATCTCTCTATGCTTAGACCCTACGTTTTCGCACAGTCTGTGAAACAGGCGAGCATTAAGTGGCCTTGACTTTATAAAGTTGATTACTTTGACGTCATCATTCAATATCCCACGCAACTCTAAACTCATTGTTTTGGATGCTAATGATTCTCTGTGAATGATGCAATGAGTCCACTCCAATTTAGGATTTTCCTTCTTAATCCATGCAATGAGTCCCTTCACTTTCCCGGTGATGATTGTAGCAGCGTCCGTACTTACGTTAATGCAAGATTTCCAACTAAGCCCTTGTTCAGAGGAGAACTGATTAGTGACATTGAAAATGGCCTCCCTAGTTGTCTTTTTTTTTTTTTGCAAAAATGTTCATGTTCATTTATATCATCTCCATCAATGTATTTCACAAATGAGACAAATTAAGCCTGTCCACTGACGTCAGTCGATTCGTCAAGTTGAAGTGAAAAAGACTGACTTATTTTTAACTTATTCACAATTTGATCAACAGTATCTATATTCATTTCATTTACCCCTCGAGAAACAGTTTGCTGTGACAAAGGAACAACCTTTAGTTGGTCAGCTGCCTTTTTTACTTGCATTTTTCAGCCATCACAACGGCAACTGGTAATATCAGTTCTCCAGCTATATTAAATGGCTTTTTAGCTTTAGCAACTAATAAAGATACAGCTAAGGATGCTTCCAGAGCTTTGCTTGATATTGTGGAGGCTTTCTTAACTGTTGTCTGGGAACAAGGTTGGAGGTGAATTGATTTCATACTACTGTCGGCCAACCTCTCCCCACAAATGAAACAAAGCTTCCGGAGGATCAGAATTCGTAGAAGTAAATCCAAAAAGCACGTAATCTTCCTTGTATTGCCGATATTTTGGTAGGTCTCTTTTTCTTCATAACCGATTGATTTCCTTCACTTGTATTCCTGCTGCGGCTGCAAAAGCAATCACGTTACAACCATCTATACATTTTTTTTTTTTTGCTATTAAAGAAATAGCTGTGTCTGTAAGCTTACATGTGAATTTGAAGAGATATGTTCACTCCTAAGACGACACTGAGCAAGCTTGACTCGAGCGAGTTCAGCGCTGTTCCCGTATGCGTCCTGTCCCGTTTTCTCTCCCTCCCCCCTTCTCCCATCTCCCCTCAATCTCTTTCTCGTTCATTTTGATGCTTACTTTGTTCTCTTATCATTCACTTAAGTTGCAAACTGCGTAAGTGTTGTGGTTATTCAATTAATCTACATTCCTAAACAGTCACCCATGCACACATACACATGCTCGCTAAAGTTACTGATGCAAAATGCCATATGACCAGTATGTGATACATTGAAAAAAAAAATCTTTTTCATTATCTTTTCACGTACCCCTTTGAACAATGCTGCGTACCCCCAGGGGTACACGTACTCCATGACCCTCACTATAATAAGATAATCTTGGCGATACGAGTGGGAAAACAAGGGACTCATTCAGGGTGATATGAGTGAGAGATCATGGAAGAGGACCTCTTCATCCAACGAGGCTGATGCAGAGCTCGACAGACTGGAGTGGTAACAGTTTGATGAATTATACTGGTCTCAGTACAGGTACATGTAAGCAAAATGTGTTTGACAGCCATAACAGGCATCCTGTTCTCGTGGGTTTATCTGTACTATAGTGGCTATGGAGGGTTTCAGTTGACCCAGGCGACGCTGTGCCGTAGGTCAGCCGTGTGTTCGTCAGATGTGTACAGGTCAACAGTTTGCTAGTCAGCAGTCTTTAGGTCAGCAGGTACAGGTCAGTAGGATACAGGTCAGCAGTGTACGAGTCTGTAGTGTTCAGGTCAGCAATGTACAGACTAGCAGTGTGAAGTTCATCAGTGTTCAGGTCAGTAGTGAGCAGGCCAGGTTTTGTTCAGGCCAGCAGTGTGCAGGTCATCAGTGTTCAGGTCAATAGTGAGCAGGTCAGATTTTGTTCAGGCCGGCGTTGTGCAGGTCATCAGTGTTAAGGCCAGTAGTGAGCAGGTCAGGCTTTGTTCAGGCTAGTAGTATGCAGGTCATCAGTGTTCAGGTCAGTAGTGAGCAGGTCAGATTTTGTTCTGGCCAGCAGTGTGCAGGTCATCACTGTTCAGGTCAGTAGTGAGCAGGTCAGATTTTGTTCAGGCCAGTATTGTGCAGGTCATCAGTGTTCAAGTCAGTAGGGAGCAGGTCAGATTTTCTGAAGGTGAGCAGTTTGCAAGTTAGAAGTGTTCGGTCAGCAGTTTGTAAGTAAGAAGGGTTCATGTCAGTAGCTTACTGGTCATTGGTGTGCAGGTCTGCAGTGTTCAAGTCAGTAGTGGTGTACAGGTCAGTAGTGTACAGGTTAGTAGTGTGCAGATCAGCAGTGTTCAAGTCAGCAGTGTACAGGTCAGTAATTTACAGGTCAGCGTTTAGGTCTGTAGTGTGCAGGTCAGCAATGTTCAGGCCAGCAATTTACAGGCCAGCAGTTTATAGGTCAGCAGTGTGCAGGTTAGCAATTTTCAGGTCAACATTCTTCAGGTGAATAGTGTGTTGGTCAGCAATGTTCAATTTAGGTCAGAAGTATTCAGGTCAGTAGTGTTCAGGTCAGCAGTGTTCAGGTCAGCGGTTTACAGGTCAGCAGTTTGCTGGTCAGTAGTGTGCAGGTCAGCAGTGTGCAGGTCTGCGGTGTACAGGTCAGCAGTGTGCAGGTCAGTAGTGTGTAGATCAGCAGTGTACAGGTCATTAGTACAGGTCAGCAGTGTGGACATCAATAGTATGCTGGTCAGCAGTGTACAGGTCTGGAGTATTCATTTCATCAGTGTAGAGGTTAGCAGTGTACAGTTCTGGAGTATTCATTTCATCAGTGTAGAGGTTAGCAGTGTACAGGTCTGGAGTATTCATTTCATCAGTGTAGAGGTTAGCAGTGTACAGTTCTGGAGTATTCAAGTCAGTAGTGTGCAGGTCCTCTGTTCAGGTCAGCAGTGTACAGGTCTACCTGCTGTGTTCAGGTCAATACTGCGCAGGTCAGCAGTGTGCAAGTCAGCAACGTTCAGGTCAGCATTGTACAGGTCTAGATTATTTAGGTCAGCATTGTTCAGGTCAGTAGTGTGCAGATCAGCAGTGTAGAGGCCTGGAGTGTTCAGGTCAGCAGTGTGCAGGTCAGTAATATCCAGGTCAGCAGTGTTCAGGTTAGCAGTGTGCAGATCAGCAGTGTTTAAGTCAGAATTGTGTAGGTCAGCAGCGATCAAATCAGCATTGTTCTGGTCAGTAGTGTGCAGGTCAGCACTGTTCATGTCAATAGTGTATAGGTCAGCAGTGTGCAGGTTAGCAGTGTTCAGGCCAGCACTGTTTAAGTCAACAATATGCAGGTCAGCAGTGTTCAGGTCAGTAGTGTGCAGGTCAGAAAAATAACAGTAGTGTTCCTGTTAGCTGTGTGCAGGTCAATAGTGTGCAAGTCAGCATTTTACGGGTCAGAATTATTCAGGTCAGTAGTGTGCAGTTTATCAGTGTTCAGGTCAACAGTGTGCAGGTCAGCAGTGAGCAGGTCAGCACTGTTCAGGTCAATAGAGTGTAGGTCAGCAGTGTTCAGGTCAGCACTTTTTAGGTCAACAATGTGCAGGTCAGCAGTGTTCAGGTCAGTAGTGAGCAGGTCAGAACTGTTCAGGTCAGTTATGTTCCTGTTAGCAGTGTGCAGGTCAGTAGTATGCAAGTCAGCATTTTACAGGCCTGAATTATTCAGGTCAGGAGTGTGCAGTTCAGCAGTGTCCACGTCAACAGTGTGCAGGTCAGCACTGTTCAGGTCAACAGTGTGCAGGTTAGTAGCGTTCAGGTCAGTACTGTGCAGGTCAGAACTGTTCAAGTCAGTAATGTTCCTATTAGCAGTGTGTAGGTCAGTATTCTACAGGTCTGTATAATTCAGGTCAGAAGTGCGTAGGTCAGTAGTGTGACGGTCAGCAGTGTGTAGGTAATTAGTGTGCAGGTCAGCAGTGTGTAGGTCATCAGTGTGTAGGACAACATTCTACAGGTCTGGATTATTAGGTCAGAAGTCTGTAGGTCAGCAGTGTGCAGGTCAACATCTACAGGTCTGGATTATTTAGATCAGAAGTCTGTAGGTCAGCAGTGTGCAGGTGAGCAGTTTGTAGGTCAGCAGTGTGTAGGTCAGTAGTGTGCAGGTCAGCAGTGTGTAGGTCAGCAGTGTGTAGATCGGCATTCTACAGGTCTGGATTATTTAGGTCAGAAGTCCGTTGGTCAGTAGTGTGCAGGTCAGCAATGTGTAGGTCAATAGTGTGCAGATCAGCAGTGTGTAGGTCAGTAGTGTGCAAGTCAGCAGTATGCAGGTCAGTAGTGTGTAGGTCAGCGGTATGTAGTTCAGCAGTTTTTAGGTCAGCAGTGTGTAGGTCAAAAGTGTACAGGTCAGCAGTTGTGTAGGTAAATAGGGTGCAGGTTAGCAGTGTGTAGGTCTATAGTATGCATGTCAGCAGTGTGTATTTCAATAGTGTGCAGGTCAGCAGTGTGTTGGTCAATAGTGTGCAGGTCAGCAGTGTATACTTCAATAGTGTGCAGGTCAGCAGTGTGTTGGCCAATAGTGTGCATGTCAGCAGTGTGTTGGCAAATAGTGTGCATGTCAGCAGTGTGTTGGCAAATAGTGTGCAGGTCAGCAGTGTAAGCTCAGCATACTTTACAGGATTCACAACCATGTGAACCCCTTTAAACCAAGCTAGGTAGGAGACGCAACATATTGTCCGGCCGATTTAATTCTCAGCATTAAATACATGAAAAAAATTGATGTATAAGATATGATAATGTTGGTTGTGATGAGTGTGTCAGTACCACACGGGAGGTGCGTCATGTCCCCCTCAATACAGGTTATCGATCGGTCATGACGTCACATCCGGTGTGCCGCTACTTCCAACAAGATAATCTTTTCCACAGTACGGCAGGGGGCCCGTTCCTCTGGTATGTTGTTATTGCAAGTGGTCCGTTCCTCCGATATGTTGTTATTGCTAGTGGCCCGTCCCTCCGGTAGGTTGTTATTCCTAGTGGCCCGTTCCTCCAGTATGTTGTTATTGCTAGTGGCCCGTTCCTCCAGTATGTTGTTATTGCTAGTGGCCCGTTCCGCCGGTAGGTTGTTCTTGCTAGTGGCCCGTTCCTCCAGTATGTTGTTATTGCTAGTGACCCGTTCCTCTGGTATGTTGTTATTGATATTGGTCCGTTCCTCTGGTATGTTGTTATCGCTAGTGGCCCGTTCCTCCGGTATGTTGTTATTGCTAGTGGCCCGTTCCTCCAGTATATTGTTATTGCTAGTGGCCCGTTCCGCCGGTGCGTTGTTCTTGCTAGTGGCCCGTTCCTCTGGTATGTTGTTATTGCTAGTGGCCCGTCCCTCCGGTAGGTTGTTATTGCTAGTGGCCCGTTCCTCTCGTATGTTGTTATTGATATTGGCTCGTTCCTCTGGTATGTTGTTATTGCTAGTTGCCCGTTCCTCCGGTATGTTGTTATTGCTAGTGGCCCGTTCCTATGGTATGTTGTTATTGCTAGTGGCTCGTTCCGCCGGGGCGTTGTTCTTGCTAGTGGCCCGTTCCTCTGGTATGTTGTTATTCCTAGTGGCCCGTTCCTCCGGTGTGTTGTTATTGCTAGTGGCCCGTTCCTCTGGTATGTTGTTATTCCTAGTGGCCCGTTCCTCCGGTATGTTGTTATTGCTTGTGGCCCGTTCCTCCGGTATGTTGTTATTGCTAGTGGCCCGTTCCTCTGGTATGTTGTTTGCTAGTGGCCCGTTCCTCTGGTATGTTGTTATTGCTAGTGGCCCGTTCCTATGGTATGTTGTTATTGCTAGTGGCCCGTTCCTCCGGTATGTTGTTATTGCTAGTGGCTCGTTCCTCCAGTATGTTGTTATTGCTAGTGGCCCGTTCCTCTGGTATGTTGTGATTGCTGGTGGCCCGTTCCTCTGGTATGTTGTTATTGCTAGTGGCTCGTTCCTCCGGTACGTTGTTATTGCTAGTGACCCGTTCCACTGGTATGTTGTTATTGCAAGTGGCCCGTTCCTCCGGTATGTTGTTATTGCTAGTGGCCCGTTCCTCCGGAATGTTGTTATTGCTAGTGGCCCGTTCCTCTGGTATGTTGTTATTGCTAGTGGCCCGTTCCTCCGGTATGTTGTTATTGCTAGTGGCCCGTTCTTCCGGTATG
>JAYMFT010245618.1:0-10984 GCA_038088735.1 Panulirus argus
TATATATATATATATATATATATATATATATATATATATATATATATATATATATATATATATATATATAATACACAAGGTTAGTGACCACCACTCATGAAACCACTCTCTCTAGGTACGTTCACCTCAACTGTAGAACAAAACAATTTTAGTAACTTTTTTTTTTCCAGGCGCCTGCAAAGCAGATCCAACCTGTCCTCCGATGCTGGAACATCCCCAATATGATGACAGTAATCCCCTTCACTGGTTCTCGTTATAAAGGAACAATGCAGTCTTTTCTTTGTCTGGTGCGCCATTTATCCGGTTCATTTCAAAGGCTGGGACATTATATTTCTGTCGCGTCGATTTTTCCAAAGGCGGCTTTTGAGGAACTTGCGAAAACAGAGGAACAGCTTTTAAGGCGGGAATGCACGCCATGCTGCCTTCATTCTTCCTCACTCAAGTGGACTGGCTGGGTATAAAGACTGTGTATCGTATTGTCATCTGGGGTGGGAAACTTGTGGTGGGTACGTTTGGTATTTCTTATGTGTTTCTTAATGTCGTATCTCTCTACTCTCTCTCTCTCCGTTAATCCGAGCTTAAGAAAATTCCGGTGATTTAAACATAAGAACACTTTCAGAGCATGTAATGGATGCATGGAGACATATGTACTAATTTACCGTTATGTTCCCAGGAGTCGAACTTGGGACAATTACAATAATCATAGGTTGTGACACTTTCTGGGACTTGAACTTACGATGCCTCCTTTGTTCTGAGCTTACGACATATCTCCAAGGATCTGATCTTGCGTCTCCTGTGGTCTCACCATACGACACCTACGATGATTTGAAGTTACACCTCCAGTGATCTGAGCTTACGTTGCCCTCAATGATTTGATCCTGAGGACGTCTTCAAATGTTCTGAACTTTGACAGCCAACAGAAATTCGAAGCTTGGCTAAATCTCCAGTAGTCTAAGCTTACGAATCACTCCGGCACAACGAGCTCGCGATGCCTTTAGTAAGCAGTCATCGTCAGGCGCCTGCGGCAATCTGAATTTGACAACGCCTCTAAAACACTCCGAGCCTTACGACACCCGCAATACGCTGGGTTTGACAGCGTCTGCAGAACTCGGAATTTATGACGCAGGATCTCTCTCTCTCTCTCTCTCTCTCTCAAACACATCTTCGCAACATTAAAAGGCTAGAGTCGAATAAATGAATTAATGACATGTACGGTGACATGCAATAATAGTCGACCTCCAGGTAGGCAGACCTTGTAACGATAACTCGTCTGATTTATAAGCCAAATACTATATAAAATCTAGATTACTAGCTATATAATTAGTGGCTGGATCACTTCCGCTCTACGAACACATATAACGAATTCATGTACCTTTCATTAGTTCGTATGACATTAAAGGGGTGTTCATTTCAACGTAACAAGACGTTCCCAGCACCTTAAAGGTGATTGTCTCAAAGCTGAAACGTCCACAAGTACTTTTCCTTGAGAGTCTATCTCTCATCTACGTGTTCGGCCTTATACTTGGTCTTATGTTAGTTTTAGGTCACTCAGTGTATTCTCTTGTTATTTCTATTGTGTTGAGTTTCTCTCACTTTCCTTTATTTCCTTATTTTCTCTTGTATTATCCATTTTGTTTCATCCGCTTGCATTCTTTCTCCCTTCGTGTCCTTTTCTTTTATTTCCTCTCGTTCTTCCTCTCTCATTTCCTTTTTCCATCTTCAGGTTAAGTTCTGATGTTAACTGTCTCTGCTTCCTTTATGTTTGCTGCCATTTGCTCCTTCTGCCTGCCTGGCGGTTTGTTATTTAAATTTCTTTAATACCTTAATAGCTATCAGACTCAAAAGGCCATTACATCCACAAACGTTCTGGTACTTCATTGTAATCTGCATCAGTAATACCAACTGATTACCTCAACACATGCCATCCAAATAGTTGCAGATTCTTGTTAATATCATAAATAAACATAACGCAGCAACTGATCGCAATAAACGAGTCTTCCACCTCCGGTGAGGAAGATCCACGTTATCGTCGGCCATAACGACACAGGATGTGAAAGAGATGATGCGGATAGGTTGGTACGACGTCTGCTCCGCCATCTTGATGGGTCTTGGGCTTGAGAAAGCGCGGGAAAACATGTAAACAAGACGGGGACAACCAAGTGGACGGTATCTTACCTAAATGGGCCAATTACGTCGCGGCGGCTGAGCAATCTTAATATACGATTGGCTCAAAGTTGTAAGGCACGTCTAGCTGGTTGAGGGAGTTGACAATCCTCAACTTTAGGCGAATCCCAGACTCCTGAAAGGGGGAGGATCAGACGCCTCTGCGGTAGGAAGAATGGTATGATAGATGAGGGGCTCTCCCAGCCTTACAGCCTATTGTGCTCACAACTTGATAACTGGAAATTCCTGCCGAGTTGTGGGTTATGAAACGAAAATACTTAATGCTTCAGAATATATGACGCCTTCGTCTGTTATATTACGCGCATGTAAATACAGACATAACATCAGTGTCCTGATTAATTTCTGCATATTTTTTCTCTCTCACTTTCTTCTTGTCACTTGAAATGGCCTTCGACTGGAGTGTGTCTTTCCCGTGTAATGTCGACCACTATTTATAAAATGGCTTCTTCCCCTTTCTCTCTGTCTTTATGATTACTGTAACACTGAAGTTATGACCGCAGAGACGGAGAGATTATTTCCATTTATGTATTTAAGATTAGTTAATATTGGTAATGAATCTAATGAGCGGAGAACTCAGCGTCGTTATCTTACACCAATGTCTCTTTTATATTATCTTTATCTCAACAGTCCGACATATATGAATGTGTGTGGGGGATGTAACTGGGGGTTTTAACTTAAAGACAAAACACTGTGGTCATCGTCACACAGTTGCAGATTGTGTCACAAGCTGCTGACGCTGAAGCTGCTGGAATTCCCACGTTATATTGCAATGCTGACAGGCTGGGACAGGAGGCTGGTGGGCACCCCTCGTGTCCAGAAGCTTGTCCAGTCAGCCTGCAGCCTCACCCGTTAAGGAATTTAAGAGAATATCTACTGGTGGGGTCCGAAGTGCCTCCGAGACAAAAGGGGCAACGGTGTCGTAGTAACACAGTGCTCAGAACTCGGTTGCGCTACTGGTAACGATGTCTTGGATTCGGGTACAAGACAGACGAACAGACATAGAGAGAACAGCTTATGCTTGCGCTTTTGCAATAATCCATTTAATCCCAGAACATTCTATGACACTCCCGGTGTCATTGAGACAAAAGGTGAATGGTAAAGCCCACGACAGGTCATCTCCATCTTGGCCATTAGTGTTCCGGCCACAAGTACCTCCTCCTCCTACACGCAGCTATATCTAGCCTTTCGCCCTCACTTTTGGCAGAGGAAAGACTACTTACTGGAAGGTGAGAAGCGGCTGCTCCAATTCCCACCTCAAAGAACTTCTCTGTAACCAGCCAATTACAAGACAATTACGCAGATCAAAGGGGAGCAGATGACTGAAGCTATACCATCCTGAACTCCCGATGTTAACAAGAATTCTGTCTCTCCTCGTTCATTCTCCAACAAGGGTAGTTAGGTCCCGATTAGCTGCTGGTGAATTTTAGTCAAGAAAGAAGCCCACGAATTAACCTTTCCATCATCTAGACTTGTTGGCGATTCCTGTCAGCGTCGACCATGGCACGACGCTAGAGGACGACGGTACGGAGAGAAAGGTATGGTGGGCTGGCCTTTTGAACCTGACACTTGAAAGATCAAGCCAAAGGTCACGACGTTATACCCAAGGGTCGAACCGTCGTGTTCGAAGATACTGATGTCACACCCTAGCTTTTTATCGTTATGCTCAACTGATTAATGAATGGACCAATTTTCGGTGTTCTTTGCGACACGAAATTACATTTTCACACCACTTCATATATTTCATATCATTAATCAAAACTTAAATAGTCTTTCAAGAAGAATGTATGCCTAAATTTTCAGAAAAAAATTAAGATTTTAAAAGCACAACCTTTACACTGAAATCTATTACATACAGAGTGAAAAGTAGTGAGAAAACTTAGTGTGAAAGTGTGATGTTACATATCCACGTAATTTTGCCAAATAATATAGAACGAGTTACATACAAGCTGTAAACTACTTAGTTGCAAATTACAGTCGCAGAATTGTGTAGGCAACTATTGTCGACTAGTTTGTAAACTCTCGTAAAATAAGGGTCTCTGCTGGATGCAAATGACGACCCCGAGATGTCCTAAAATAAAACTTCTAATAACGGCCTCGATCTTCTCTTAATCACAACACCTCTAATGACTGCCCTGATTATCCCTTAATTATAACACCACTAATGACGACCATGATCAGCTTTTAATGACATTTCTATCGGTCCCGATAGCCCTTGATTAGACCTCTAATGATGACCCTGACCCGTCTTTGATTACCACACCTCTAATGACGGCCCTAATCCGCCCATAATTACGACAACTCTAAAGATCGTTCAAAGCGGCCATGAAGTGCACCACCTCTCATGGCGTCCATGTGTTGCCCTGTATTACAACACAACTCCCGTGTCGTGACTCCTGTCCAGCCACGCTGCTCTGGGCAAGTTGAGTTTGCTTTCATCTGACGCTTTCTGCTGGCTTGTATGCATTCATATATATATTTAGTTGTCTGTCCTCTCTCTCTCTCTCTCTCTCACGTGTGTGTGCGTGTGTGTAATTACTTATTTGTGCATCAGGGGGAGGGAGCTCTACACTCGTGGAGGCCACGTCTTCTGACCTTTCTCCACTTTCATACAGCCTTTTAAACTTTCACCTCTCGCTTTATGCCATTCACCCACTACTCTCATACTATAAAAGGTACTTCTTTACATCTTTTCTAACAAGTTACTTTCTCGGTATCAGGTTATGGCATCTGGTTGTTCCATATTTGCATCTAGCGAGGAACTCATCACTGCTGACATCATGTGACTGGTGAAATAAAAAACGATTCAGTCACCCCTAACTTTTCTCTCTTCCAAGCATGGATAAATTGATGACCTCTAAACTCTCATGGTAGCTCAACTGTGTAGATATGTGTGTGTGTGTGTGTGCGTGTGTGTGTAATACTGTGTACATATGTAGTTAGTTCTGTCTACATGTACCATATATATGAACCATTTACATACATACGGTATGTCTTTACACATGAATGCAAGTTAAAGTATTAGTGTCTATTCGTTTGCATATACACATCTGTGAGTTATTTCTGTGCATTTTAGCATTAGTATTAAATGATCATTATTTTTGTGTATCCATGCGTCTACCTACAATAGCGGCAAATGCTTTTATCTGGGGGTTTACGTATTTTTCTATGTATTTTCTTTTAACTACCTGCGCTTCCATACCTTTTATATATGCATTATATATGTATTCAAACATCTGTATATTCATATGCAAGTATTTTTCGTAAAAATGCATGTGTCAACATCCACCCATTTGTGAGTTTATATATATATATATATAAACTCACAAATGGGTGGATGTTGACACATGCATTTTTACGAAAAATACTTGCATATGAATATACAGATGTTTGAATACATATATAATGCATATATAAAAGGTATGGAAGCGCAGGTAGTTAAAAGAAAATACATAGAAAAATACGTAAACCCCCAGATAAAAGCATTTGCCGCTATTGTAGGTAGACGCATGGATACACAAAAATAATGATCATTTAATACTAATGCTAAAATGCACAGAAATAACTCACAGATGTGTATATGCAAACGAATAGACACTAATACTTTAACTTGCATTCATGTGTAAAGACATACCGTATGTATGTAAATGGTTCATATATATGGTACATGTAGACAGAACTAACTACATATGTACACAGTATTACACACACACGCACACACACACACACACATATCTACACAGTTGAGCTACCATGAGAGTTTAGAGGTCATCAATTTATCCATGCTTGGAAGAGAGAAAAGTTAGGGGTGACTGAATCGTTTTTTATTTCACCAGTCACATGATGTCAGCAGTGATGAGTTCCTCGCTAGATGCAAATATGGAACAACCAGATGCCATAACCTGATACCGAGAAAGTAACTTGTTAGAAAAGATGTAAAGAAGTACCTTTTATAGTATGAGAGTAGTGGGTGAATGGCATAAAGCGAGAGGTGAAAGTTTAAAAGGCTGTATGAAAGTGGAGAAAGGTCAGAAGACGTGGCCTCCACGAGTGTAGAGCTCCCTCCCCCTGATGCACAAATAAGTAATTACACACACGCACACACACGTGAGAGAGAGAGAGAGAGAGAGGACAGACAACTAAATATATATATGAATGCATACAAGCCAGCAGAAAGCGTCAGATGAAAGCAAACTCAACTTGCCCAGAGCAGCGTGGCTGGACAGGAGTCACGACACGGGAGTTGTGTTGTAATACAGGGCAACACATGGACGCCATGAGAGGTGGTGCACTTCATGGCCGCTTTGAACGATCTTTAGAGTTGTCGTAATTATGGGCGGATTAGGGCCGTCATTAGAGGTGTGGTAATCAAAGACGGGTCAGGGTCATCATTAGAGGTCTAATCAAGGGCTATCGGGACCGATAGAAATGTCATTAAAAGCTGATCATGGTCGTCATTAGTGGTGTTATAATTAAGGGATAATCAGGGCAGTCATTAGAGGTGTTGTGATTAAGAGAAGATCGAGGCCGTTATTAGAAGTTTTATTTTAGGACATCTCGGGGTCGTCATTTGCATCCAGCAGAGACCCTTATTTTACGAGAGTTTACAAACTAGTCGACAATAGTTGCCTACACAATTCTGCGACTGTAATTTGCAACTAAGTAGTTTACAGCTTGTATGTAACTCGTTCTATATTATTTGGCAAAATTACGTGGATATGTAACATCACACTTTCACACTAAGTTTTCTCACTACTTTTCACTCTGTATGTAATAGATTTCAGTGTAAAGGTTGTGCTTTTAAAATCTTAATTTTTTTCTGAAAATTTAGGCATACATTCTTCTTGAAAGACTATTTAAGTTTTGATTAATGATATGAAATATATGAAGTGGTGTGAAAATGTAATTTCGTGTCGCAAAGAACACCGAAAATTGGTCCATTCATTAATCAGTTGAGCATAACGATAAAAAGCTAGGGTGTGACATCAGTATCTTCGAACACGACGGTTCGACCCTTGGGTATAACGTCGTGACCTTTGGCTTGATCTTTCAAGTGTCAGGTTCAAAAGGCCAGCCCACCATACCTTTCTCTCCGTACCGTCGTCCTCTAGCGTCGTGCCATGGTCGACGCTGACAGGAATCGCCAACAAGTCTAGATGATGGAAAGGTTAATTCGTGGGCTTCTTTCTTGACTAAAATTCACCAGCAGCTAATCGGGACCTAACTACCCTTGTTGGAGAATGAACGAGGAGAGACAGAATTCTTGTTAACATCGGGAGTTCAGGATGGTATAGCTTCAGTCATCTGCTCCCCTTTGATCTGCGTAATTGTCTTGTAATTGGCTGGTTACAGAGAAGTTCTTTGAGGTGGGAATTGGAGCAGCCGCTTCTCACCTTCCAGTAAGTAGTCTTTCCTCTGCCAAAAGTGAGGGCGAAAGGCTAGATATAGCTGCGTGTAGGAGGAGGAGGTACTTGTGGCCGGAACACTAATGGCCAAGATGGAGATGACCTGTCGTGGGCTTTACCATTCACCTTTTGTCTCAATGACACCGGGAGTGTCATAGAATGTTCTGGGATTAAATGGATTATTGCAAAAGCGCAAGCATAAGCTGTTCTCTCTATGTCTGTTCGTCTGTCTTGTACCCGAATCCAAGACATCGTTACCAGTAGCGCAACCGAGTTCTGAGCACTGTGTTACTACGACACCGTTGCCCCTTTTGTCTCGGAGGCACTTCGGACCCCACCAGTAGATATTCTCTTAAATTCCTTAACGGGTGAGGCTGCAGGCTGACTGGACAAGCTTCTGGACACGAGGGGTGCCCACCAGCCTCCTGTCCCAGCCTGTCAGCATTGCAATATAACGTGGGAATTCCAGCAGCTTCAGCGTCAGCAGCTTGTGACACAATCTGCAACTGTGTGACGATGACCACAGTGTTTTGTCTTTAAGTTAAAACCCCCAGTTACATCCCCCACACACATTCATATATGTCGGACTGTTGAGATAAAGATAATATAAAAGAGACATTGGTGTAAGATAACGACGCTGAGTTCTCCGCTCATTAGATTCATTACCAATATTAACTAATCTTAAATACATAAATGGAAATAATCTCTCCGTCTCTGCGGTCATAACTTCAGTGTTACAGTAATCATAAAGACAGAGAGAAAGGGGAAGAAGCCATTTTATAAATAGTGGTCGACATTACACGGGAAAGACACACTCCAGTCGAAGGCCATTTCAAGTGACAAGAAGAAAGTGAGAGAGAAAAAATATGCAGAAATTAATCAGGACACTGATGTTATGTCTGTATTTACATGCGCGTAATATAACAGACGAAGGCGTCATATATTCTGAAGCATTAAGTATTTTCGTTTCATAACCCACAACTCGGCAGGAATTTCCAGTTATCAAGTTGTGAGCACAATAGGCTGTAAGGCTGGGAGAGCCCCTCATCTATCATACCATTCTTCCTACCGCAGAGGCGTCTGATCCTCCCCCTTTCAGGAGTCTGGGATTCGCCTAAAGTTGAGGATTGTCAACTCCCTCAACCAGCTAGACGTGCCTTACAACTTTGAGCCAATCGTATATTAAGATTGCTCAGCCGCCGCGACGTAATTGGCCCATTTAGGTAAGATACCGTCCACTTGGTTGTCCCCGTCTTGTTTACATGTTTTCCCGCGCTTTCTCAAGCCCAAGACCCATCAAGATGGCGGAGCAGACGTCGTACCAACCTATCCGCATCATCTCTTTCACATCCTGTGTCGTTATGGCCGACGATAACGTGGATCTTCCTCACCGGAGGTGGAAGACTCGTTTATTGCGATCAGTTGCTGCGTTATGTTTATTTATGATATTAACAAGAATCTGCAACTATTTGGATGGCATGTGTTGAGGTAATCAGTTGGTATTACTGATGCAGATTACAATGAAGTACCAGAACGTTTGTGGATGTAATGGCCTTTTGAGTCTGATAGCTATTAAGGTATTAAAGAAATTTAAATAACAAACCGCCAGGCAGGCAGAAGGAGCAAATGGCAGCAAACATAAAGGAAGCAGAGACAGTTAACATCAGAACTTAACCTGAAGATGGAAAAAGGAAATGAGAGAGGAAGAACGAGAGGAAATAAAAGAAAAGGACACGAAGGGAGAAAGAATGCAAGCGGATGAAACAAAATGGATAATACAAGAGAAAATAAGGAAATAAAGGAAAGTGAGAGAAACTCAACACAATAGAAATAACAAGAGAATACACTGAGTGACCTAAAACTAACATAAGACCAAGTATAAGGCCGAACACGTAGATGAGAGATAGACTCTCAAGGAAAAGTACTTGTGGACGTTTCAGCTTTGAGACAATCACCTTTAAGGTGCTGGGAACGTCTTGTTACGTTGAAATGAACACCCCTTTAATGTCATACGAACTAATGAAAGGTACATGAATTCGTTATATGTGTTCGTAGAGCGGAAGTGATCCAGCCACTAATTATATAGCTAGTAATCTAGATTTTATATAGTATTTGGCTTATAAATCAGACGAGTTATCGTTACAAGGTCTGCCTACCTGGAGGTCGACTATTATTGCATGTCACCGTACATGTCATTAATTCATTTATTCGACTCTAGCCTTTTAATGTTGCGAAGATGTGTTTGAGAGAGAGAGAGAGAGAGAGAGAGATCCTGCGTCATAAATTCCGAGTTCTGCAGACGCTGTCAAACCCAGCGTATTGCGGGTGTCGTAAGGCTCGGAGTGTTTTAGAGGCGTTGTCAAATTCAGATTGCCGCAGGCGCCTGACGATGACTGCTTACTAAAGGCATCGCGAGCTCGTTGTGCCGGAGTGATTCGTAAGCTTAGACTACTGGAGATTTAGCCAAGCTTCGAATTTCTGTTGGCTGTCAAAGTTCAGAACATTTGAAGACGTCCTCAGGATCAAATCATTGAGGGCAACGTAAGCTCAGATCACTGGAGGTGTAACTTCAAATCATCGTAGGTGTCGTATGGTGAGACCACAGGAGACGCAAGATCAGATCCTTGGAGATATGTCGTAAGCTCAGAACAAAGGAGGCATCGTAAGTTCAAGTCCCAGAAAGTGTCACAACCTATGATTATTGTAATTGTCCCAAGTTCGACTCCTGGGAACATAACGGTAAATTAGTACATATGTCTCCATGCATCCATTACATGCTCTGAAAGTGTTCTTATGTTTAAATCACCGGAATTTTCTTAAGCTCGGATTAACGGAGAGAGAGAGAGTAGAGAGATACGACATTAAGAAACACATAAGAAATACCAAACGTACCCACCACAAGTTTCCCACCCCAGATGACAATACGATACACAGTCTTTATACCCAGCCAGTCCACTTGAGTGAGGAAGAATGAAGGCAGCATGGCGTGCATTCCCGCCTTAAAAGCTGTTCCTCTGTTTTCGCAAGTTCCTCAAAAGCCGCCTTTGGAAAAATCGACGCGACAGAAATATAATGTCCCAGCCTTTGAAATGAACCGGATAAATGGCGCACCAGACAAAGAAAAGACTGCATTGTTCCTTTATAACGAGAACCAGTGAAGGGGATTACTGTCATCATATTGGGGATGTTCCAGCATCGGAGGACAGGTTGGATCTGCTTTGCAGGCGCCTGGAAAAAAAAAAGTTACTAAAATTGTTTTGTTCTACAGTTGAGGTGAACGTACCTAGAGAGAGTGGTTTCATGAGTGGTGGTCACTAACCTTGTGTATTATATATATATATATATATATATATATATATATATATATATATATATATATATATATATATATATATATA
>JAYMFT010245629.1:0-24689 GCA_038088735.1 Panulirus argus
ATATATTTTTTTTTCATTCTTGGTCGTTGTTTCCCTCGTTAGCGAGGTGGCGCCAGGAACAGACGAAGAAAGGCCGCATTCGCTCATACATACTTACAAACATACAATATCGGTGTTACCGAACCCCGCCTGCTTTGGGTTACACCGTGAGCGAAAAGTCACCTTTTGCGAGGTTGTATCATCGTTACTCGGCGAAAGGGAGCCCAGTCTCGTTGAGGAACTTTTCGTTCCAAAGGAGTCCATCATTTTCCTGCTTCTGTTTGTAACGCAGCCTCGAACGTTTAAGAGCCTCACACACACACACACACACATTTGGAAGTAAAATTAGCCTTAATGCTGCAGTTAAACTTCTATATTTTTCGTGGGGAATAGATTCGTTAACTTATCTAGCGAAGCCTTTTCCTAGTCAGCGACAGGTCTGGCAGGGATAGATAGGAATAAAGATATATAAATATCTTGAGCACGACTGTCCATTCCTTCAGTATGATGGCTAGATATTTGACCTGAACCATTCACATCGGGGTCAAAGGTCACGCTATCATATCCAAAGGTCGAAACGTCGTGTTCAAGGGTCATATATGTATGTGTGTGAGTGTGTGTGTTGAGTGGTAGAGTGTGATAAGTGGTATGAAAACGCGGCTTCCCTCCACACTGGCCAAGTGGCAAGACATCGCCACCTCGCCCAAATCCCGTGACGTACCCCTCGGCCTAGTCCCTGTGACTCCACCTTGCACTACGTCCTCCCTACAGTCACCTGGGTTTAGCTTATCATCACTACCCACGCCTCTCCAAAAGTCCACGGGCCCTATCCCAGGAGAGGACCTGGCTTGTAGAGGCAATATGATGCACACATGTCAGGGCCTCTACCGTCCTCCGCCAGCCGCCCTACCACCACGGGGCATTGTTACCCTCGTGAATAAATACGACCAGGGCTCTCGATATTTTGAGACTTGTTTACTGTGTGACTCTGATTAGCTGCTTCGACTTTTGTGTTACCTTTGTCAATAGGGGGAAGAGGAGGAGGAGGAGGAGGAGGAGAAAGGAGGAGGAGTTCCAGAGATGATGGGAGCGTAGGAATACCAGGAATATTGAAGGGGAGGAAAGAGAGAGAGAGAGAGAGAGAGAGAGAGAGAGAGAGAGTGGTGCAAGGGTGAACAGAATGAAAGAGAGAAGGGAGGAAAAGATGGCGCTGTGGAGAGGGAGATAGAATGAGTGAGGGTGAGGGAACGGAGGAGGCACCAGCAATTATCCTGTGGGAAGCTATCGTAGGCATCAGGATGCCGTTGTGAATGTCTGTGCCCCCCTGCAGTGTCTGTCGCCAGCACGCCTACCTCACACTAACTCACCCACCCAGCCATTATACACCCTTTCCTTTCTTTCTCTCTTCTCCCCAGGGGGAGGGGAGATAAGGGATGATGGGGCGAGGGAGGGGGGAGGGAGGGGTATTATAGCCATGGGATAACGTGGTTGGATGGGATGATAGAGGGGTAGGTTATGGGATAAGTATGAAGGTGTAGGATAGCGTATGCGATGCGATAATGTGGTTATGGGATAGAAAGAATATGTGATAATGTTAGTGATGGGATAATAATATATTGTATGTGTTTTTGCTCCTATTCTTAACCTTAATGTAAGCTCCACTCAGACCCTACGTTGTTTTCTGTAGCCCGTTGGAAACTTTGTGACCTACCCGGAGGTGGATGAGGCACGGAACTATCCAATCCCCGAGACCACTGTCCGAAATGTTACCTGTAAAACAGAGAGAGAGAAAGAAGCAAATGCGGATAAGAGATAGGCCCGAAATGATTCCCTGGTTTTCTAGTTAACCAAGCCCTCCTAGTTATACCGTACTTCTACGAAAGATAAAACGTCTTCTTAATGCTAGGGAGAAACTCAGATGATCAGCTCAAAGAATGAGAAAGAAATCCCTTCTGATTATTCTGCTGAGCCATCCATCATTATAGGAGGGAATAGGAGTCAGGGGTGTAAGAACGGAGGTGATTGGTAGGTATCATCAAAAATGTCATTCGTATGTGTGTGTGTATGGGTACTTTACTACGATGAGGAAGTTCTATATTCTTGGGGCCTTATTTCTTTTGAAGTTTTTCTACTGTCATTACTATCACTGAGCATTTTATACTTTCGTAAGCTATCATGTTTCACTGCATTATCACCAGTCCGTTCCATGCATCCAGTGCTCTTAGATTTAACAGATATTTTTTTTTCAACGTCTCTAAACAAGTTGGTTGTGTTTGTGTATGTGTGTAGTGTATATGTATGTGTCTGTGTATAAAATTACCTCAGGACCACTAAGGAAAAGTCCTTGTGTTATCAGAACCTCGTTCCTGAAGCTCTTGCAGCTCAAGGCTACGTATCTTCAGTAACAGGGATATATGGACTCACTCCTTTGGAGTAAGAATGTCTTTGACGAAACTTATACTCCCAGTGATATATATATATATATATATATATATATATATATACACACACATAAAGAAAAACGGATAAATAGTGGGACTTCTGTAAAGCATTAGAAGCTTTGTTTCACATGACCAGGATTAACCAGGGTAGAGGAAGAGATTGCCGGCCGAAGGGGTACGTCAATCCTCACAGGATATTATGGGTATCATCCTGGTAAACGTGGACAGGATGCCAGGATTACTGTGCTAAGAGGGGATGTGACCGTCCCGTGTGTGTAGTGTAACGGGTGTTTGTGATTAAGTTTCAGGCTGTGTGTGTGTGTGTGTGTGTGTGTAATTAACAATTCAGTTGTCTAACAACTTTCTAACCTTCTGTATGCTGTCAGCATCTACAGCATCCTCGCTCAGGTTATTCCAGTCCTTCGCTACTCTTGTGTCTTAAAAGTACTTCTCTACTTTCATCTCCAGCATTTTCTTGTGCTTACTTTCTTGTTACAGCCTCTGATTGCTCTCTGTCTCCGCATCTTTCGAGGAACTGTTCGCTGTAGGCTTCGTCAGACTGACTTAAAAACTTAAACGCTGTGATCAAGTCCGCCCCTACTCTTCTCTCTTCCATAGTGGACAAATTAATGGCATCTAACCTATCGCTGCTATTCAGCTATCTTAATTCCGGTATCATTTTTGTTCCTTTTGGACTTTATCAGATCTTTATATTTCTTTTAGGTGGGGTGACCAGACATGAGAAGTGTATTCTAGTTTTAGCCTAATTATACAATGTGAACAGATTACTGAATGTTTCAAGATTCATCTACTTGAATGCAATTCTATAGTACTCATAAGGGTGGGCTATAGCGACAGGCTAGATACAGGTTCCACTCCTAATTCCCTTTCTCACACCGATTCCCGCAATTTACTCCCTTCTTAATGAGGGCTTCTTTCGCTACGTTACACACCTCACTGTCTCACTCATACTCGGGCTGCATTTTAAAAACCGTGTACCAGATCAGTTGGACGTTTGTCTAAGTCCCCTTGTAAGTCATTGCTGTCTCTCTCTATTTCAAACCATCCTCATGACCTCGGCATCATCTGCAAATACATTCATGTGGGACTCCAACTCTTACTTCAAGTCATTTACATAGATCAAGAAAACGGATGTCCCTAGCCCCACGGCACACCAGTGGTCAACCCCCACCCCATTTCGAGAAAGATACTCTTGACATGCGTCCTTTTGTTCCCCTCCTCGAAGATAATCTGACCATCGAGGGAGTCTCCTTCTTATTCCGACCTGAAAATACAACATCTTTACCCGCTTCTTATGTGGGACAGTGTCAAATGCTTTCTGGCTGACAATCCACCCAGCTTTCTCTATTGTCTGAAACAGATCTCACTTTCTCTTAGGAATTCAAAATGTTCGTAACACATGATTGCCTTTTGACTGAAATCACGTCTCTAACTTAGCTTCTCCTTCGTGAGTTTTCTATTTGCTTTCTGATTATCTTTTCCGATATCATAAAGACTACAACGTCAGGGAGACTGCTTCTCGGTTCACTGTAATATCCTGGTATCATTTCATAAAGATAGGTACGGCATTTGACCTCCTCCATTCCCAACGCAATTTACTTTTCTCCATCGACATCTTGTACAACGTTTCGTGTGTTGTGTCAAGTACATCTGTACACTCCAGTAGGACATATGGAGAAATGTATGTGAGTGTTTGTAACGTACAAGATGTTGTCATGTGAAGCGTATTTGGTGTCGCTATGTGTAGCGTACAGATTGTCGTTTTCTGTAGCGTGCTGGGTGTCGTTTTCTGTAGCGTGCTGGTTGTCGTTTTCTGTAGCGTGCTGGGTGTCGTTTTCTGTAGCGTGCTGGGTGTCGTTCTGTGTAGTGTCTTAGGTGTCGTTTTCAGTCACACAGGAAAACGCTCGTTGGTACTGCTCCACACATTGATAATCGCCTTTCTCTGCCACCGAATTATTAACGCATATCTTACAGTCACGGTACAGTCACCACGAAGACCGCAGTCACATCAGTCACTACATATATATGTAACAGTTAACAGTCATACAAGCAGAAACAAGACCACCACATTGTTCTTGTAAGTTATCATTATATTCCATAATTATCAAAGGAGATGATTATCGTCAGTACGAGTTATGTAAGTAGAAGCTACTTTTTTTTTTAATTTGTACGTAGGCATATTTCATGATAGCTAGAAATTGGATGGGAGCGAATACGGCTTACCTTCGTCTGTTCCTGGCACTACCTCGCTAACGCGGGAATCTGCGAACGAGTGTGAAAAAAATATGAGAAAAATCCATTTCAATAGAAATAATACGTTTATTTTTCAGCTTTGAAAGTATTTTATGAATTACTTTGCATCCGGGGGTAAAAGTACTTTTTAAATTACTTTGTATCCGCAGATATAAGTAATTTTCGAATAACACTGCGAGTAAAAATACTTATTAAAGATAATTTGTATCCGCAGTTTTTTTCCAGATTTGTGTTTGGGGACGAATTGGATCTGATTCCATTAATACAGTCGTCGGTAAAGTGCGTTGGGTGTGTGTGTGTGTGGTGCATTTCGGAATTTTCTTGGACCTTGCAGTGGGGTTGAATAGGTGAGGTTTCCATCTCTCCTTTGAGATGCGGTGACGAAAGATCTTATGACTCGTCATAACTGTATCATGAAAGGTGTTTTATGAAAATCACTGCAGCTGACAGCATTTTGAGATGTGGTACCGAGTGAGCTATTGAGCATTAAACACACACACACACACACACTTACCTACGTAGGTATACCTGAGTATGTTTGCCGATGATGTAAAGATCATGAATGGAAGAGAATGGCCATGGGGAACTGCATCAACTTACAAAGGAACCTCGACAGGCCAAATTTGGTCTGGTACGTGGTTACAGTAAAGTTTCGCCCTAGTTAAGGTGACGTACTGAGGATGGGTCACGACGAAAGAAAGCCCCGATATGATTATCATGTAGCGGGAAATAAGCTTCGGGAATCTGTCTGTCGGTTAGACTTTGGGAGTCCACTTCGTCCTTCACCTGTTGCCAGAGTCCCAACTCAGGAAGATGGTTAAGGAGACCAACAGTCATCAAGCGAACGCTGAGAATGCTTTCAAGTTCATGGAAGAGGATATATTCAGCAAACCAATACCCCTCCTGCACAAGGCCAAAACTGATTTGGTTTTGTAGTCCGGTCACCACATGAAAGAAGCACAAGAAAGACTTAATAGAGAAGGTCCAGAGGAAGGCAGAAAAGATGGTACCTGAATGAAGAGAGCTGGGTTTCTGGAGATGTTTAGAGACCTTAGATTTTCCCTCCTTGGAAGAGTGAAGATCAAAGTGTGAGAGGTGACCTGATCGCAACCAGTAAATCTTTGAAACAGATTGTTGACGTGGTGAACAGTTCTTCCATAGATGTAGGGACAGAACAAACAGACAACATAATAGCACAGTATCAAGCAAGATATTGTATGACGGTAGAGAATATTCAAGAGGTGGGGCGGGCGCCAAGGGTGTAAAACTCCTTTTCAGTACAGCGCAAAGGCGTTTGAATATTATAAGCTGTAGAATATTGTGCTGGGAAACCAAGTACATTTCTACGTACTAAGGTGTGCTATTGGGAGGTGAAGTACATTGTGTGGCTTCCTGTACTACTGTGAATTCAGGAACCTGTACTTTCGATGTGCAGTATGTAATATGATGGCTGTCAGCAGCGTAGTAATTCCCATCAAGAGGCAGTACACTTGTGTGCTTATAATCTAAGAAAAGGAAAATGGGTATGCACGATTCTTTAGCCGGATTACATAGTCACGATCGGTCTCAAAGTAGCTAAAACTTAAGTTATCGAATTGAATTTTTAATAACTTTCTCTCTCTCTCTCTCTTGATTTGTCAACACTTCTTTCTTTTTCAGCAAAGGAAACTTTATGTGGCGCTCGTGATGCAAGACGTATTGCTAACAGTATTCCAGTCCACTTTTTTGCAGATGCTTTCTTTGACCTTCACAAATAAAATGTTGGGCAGGTGCTTTTCGCAACGACCTCCCCATTGTGTCTGTGACAACAATGTGCGATGCGCCATTGCACTTTTCTATGGTTGAATTTAAGCCGATTCGTTGAGCAAGTGCTTAAAGAGAGACGTCGCTAAAAGCAGGGATTGGATTGGAGGTGAAGGGGGTAGGGGGGGGGGTGGTGCCATGTCGTGGGCCACAACAACACGTTACTTTGACGAGAGAGCAGACGAGAGAGAGAGAGAGAGAGAGAGAGAGGATGGTGTCACTCCTTGTTTGCACGTGCGCCAGAACTTGAGATCTCGTAGATGAAGATGTTGCAGATGAAGAGGGAGGAGGAGGAGGAGGAGGAGGTGCTGTCTCCCCCTCTCTCTTTCTCTCTCTCTCTCTCTCTATCTCTCTCGTGACGAAGGCGCTGGAGATGAAGTGGCGATGTTGGTGCCTAGGGATACGGGGTTGGTGTTCTAGGGCGAGTGTTGGGAGACGTTGGAGGTGCTGAAGATGGGATGGGTGTTGAGGCGAACTAAACTAGGAGAAGTGTAAGGTGATGGTGATGGGTGAATTTTGTTGGCGATGATATTTGTAGAAGACGGCATGAAGGAGGAGAAGTAGTTGCCATTAAAGAGAATGGGAGTATAGTTTACTTCTGAAGATGAGGAAGTTGGCCATGAAGATGGTGAAGACGTTCTGAGACGAAGGGGAGAAGAAGATGCCTGTGATAATGACTCCGGAGGTGATGCAGATGTCACGGAAGATGACGGAGGATTGGTTAATACATAATCCTTCCATGAACAGTATGGACAGCGGATTATACCTTCAATCACAAGGTGAATTCAGCTGTTGATTCAAGTGGTTCTTTGTCGTTTCGTCTCCCTTTCAATAGGAATCTAAGCAATAAAATCGAATATATTTAACACTGGTTGTGAATTAACACAGACAATACCATTTTTTTTTTCTCGAATAATATTGGTAAAAGAAATTAATGAAGGAGAAGGCATATACAGGGATCAGCATGATGCTTTGAGCTCTCCAGAGAACTATACACATTTTCCTAAGCAAGATGTTACGAAACTTTGGTATAGTGGCCTGAACTTTGACCTGTCCCTGAAGGGTCAATTATACTGGCCTTGTGACTGTGTAGACACACATGGAGTGGTCTGTAGGAGCTTGGCTGTGGATGGGAGGCTCATGGTTTCAGAACATGTTTCATGATGGCCAGTAGTGGATGTATGCAAAGGAGGCAATCGATGGGTTATTCTTGACGCTATATATAATGAATGTGTATGTGTGTGTGTGTATATGTGTGTGTGTGTGTGTGTGTGTGTGACTAACAAATACCAAAACTGTACACATTGCATTTCTTTACCTTCAGGAGACGCTAATGTGTATAATTACTTATCAGAAAATTCACTTAGCAGTGAATATTGAATACGAATTTTTTTTCTTTTATTTTTCATCAGTATTTAACGAGCGCGGTCAGTTATGTTAAATGCATACGATGCTTACGACTTTAATTCATTGTAAAGGTTGCACAGTGAATTATGTATCACGTATGATAGATAAGTTATGGCTTTTCCAGGACGCACTAAACATCATTGTAAAACACGGCAAAACAGTCACAGACTGAAAGAAAACGGAGGTGATACATAAAGCAAGTGTAATAACAGTGCGAGAAGCGCCAACAGAAAACGACGAACTGTGATCAACATCTCAAAAGACCAGAAAAGATAAAGTAACACATAAGATTAACGACCTAAACTGCACTCTGCCCCTACTGCATTAGTCGCCAAGTGTTAATACAGCGAGAAGCCTCGTCGCGCCTGTAATCCCCAGGCGGAAAAAGATTCAAAAATGTCCCTTCCAATCACGGTCAACCGATGCCCATATATGTAAAGGACCCAACCACGCCTAATTAAGCATGAGTAATCATTACGTGTCTCTGTAATCTTGCGAGAAATTAAGCGCGTTTGATTTACATCATGAAAAATGCTGCCAATCTGGACAGCCCCGTCGTCGGCGATTCTTCAAGTGTAATCAGATTGTAATCAGATTCCCTGATAGTTTGCATCGCCCAATCATCAGTCTCAGAACGGACGACAGATTCTGCAGAGATTTTTAGCACAGTTTCGACTGTGACTGTTGACAGGGTGTACCTTCTTACAGTCTATGATGAGTGACTGAGCATCGTTGATTGTGACTGTTATGAATGTGACTGTATGACTATTATTAATGTCTCGCTGGTATTGGTTAGTGAGTGGATGATTTTATAGTGAGTGTTGAGTGCACATTCGTTTTGTGAGTATCCTCTTGTACAGACTGTTTAGTGAGAGATTATATTGTGAGTGTGACTGTTTACTGAGTGAATGTTCTGTATAGTGAGTATGTAGTGAATGTAAAAGTCTCATTTGGATTAATTAGATTGTTACTTGGAGAGGATATGGTCAGTAATTATCTCTTCATTCTTAATTTACCATTATTTATTTTACGGTCAGATTTTACCGTCATGATCATTTACCCTCCAGTTTTGAACATGTTATTACTAGATGAGGATCTTGTCGTAATAATGTTGTCTTTTGAGTATTATATATTTCCTGGGGTTTATCGAGAAATCAAAGGGATGATTGTTACTAGAGTTTGTACGTGTGTGAGGGGAATGGAATGGCACACACACACACACACACACACACACATCATGTTATAGGGAAATATGGACGACGTCTTTCTGTGTGTGTGTGTGTGTGTGTTTGTGTTTGTTTGTATGTGTGTGTTTGTTTTTGCGGCTGGATTCTGAAAAAACGAAAGACATGATTAATGGTAGCCCGGATAGCTTACTGATAACAGATGCCAGTGACGTACTTGTAAAGCCTCGACTTGAAGGTGTTTTAAAACCTCTGCATTTACTACTTCATGAAGTAGTTCGTTCCAGTACTCCACCACCCTGTATATGGAAAAATGAAAAAGAAGAACTTTCCCCTGCTTTGGTATATTACAGTTCCCTTTTACCTTCAGTTCATTCTTTTCCGGGCGCTGAGTCTCTGTCTGAGTCGAAGAAATATATTTCATCGAAATCATTTAAGTGTTTTTGAACCTCTCCTTGTTAACGTCTCCTCGAATTCTTTTCCTTTTTGTTTTGAGAAAGCAGTAATCTTAAGTCCTTGACTCTTTCCTCGCGAGGATTATTTCTGAGTGAAAGAATCAGTTTGTTTGCTCCTCTTTGAACTTGTTCGAGTTTCTCTCGGTTTTTTTATCAAGTCTTGTGGCCAGAACTGAACAGAGTGCTTGAAATGAGGGCAAACCAAGGCATTAATAAGGGGTGAGTGTCATATCCTTTGTCACTCCTTTGGCTGGTTTGTCATTATGTCAACATGCAATTTCTCCTTCTCATACATAACTCTTGAAAACACGTTAACTCGTACGACTCGTTCTTCGTAGCTGTATATGTCCCTGCGTTGAGCGCTACGCGTTAGCCGTGTCCTCTTGGCAAAATCTGGTCGTGCATACTCGTCAGTCCTCTCTCTCGTTCACGCTTCTAACATCTACAGCTTTTGGTATACTTATGTATGCCAGTGACCATGCCTCATTGCCATATGTGAACTTTTTATCCTACAAATATTTGGTTGGATGGTGATATAGCAAAGGCATCACCCACTCATCCTTTTCATTTTCCTTTACCTCCCATTTTCTTATTACTCAGTAAGCTGGTTAGATTAATACCAAACGCTAGGACGTTAATGTAGGTCACCTTCCCTTTCCTGCATTAATCCAAGCTGACCTGTGGTCGCCTCTTGCTATAATCACCGTATTCAAAACCGGCAGTAACAGCTAGCTGTCTCGCGACGACTGCTACTGGCGAACACTTCTTCTGTCGACGGTCACTTTCAAGCTCTGGTATATTAAGTGATTCCCCGACAACTGTAGACCATAGAACATACATCCCCCATTGATTCTCTCAAGTCGAAGAGCCATTTCATACCCACAGCGCTCACTCCACAGTGAAAGCGGCCCCACAGCACGACGGCAGTCACAAACAACCACAGATCATACCACAGCGAGGATATGACAGCCAGGCATAACCACAGCGTGACCCGGCGTGACAGTCCCATTCTGTCACGCAGTATTCACATCATGATGGTATAGTGTCCTCCGTAACTCAACCGCTCCAATGACTCGTAAGCAGTCCCAATTGGCCGCTTCATACGACCATTCCACAACGGATGTGTTCCGAAAGAAAAGAGATTCCACGCCATCTTTTACTGGATCGCCAGGCGCCACCTCCTCCTCCTCCCAAACGCTTCACTCATTCCATGCGCCACACTGACCGTTCCAGGGTACAGCCACTCCATAGGGGTTTTGAGGACCCCCCGCCTATACACAGCTACCAGACCGAGGCCATCGTGTGCTATGAACGGTAACAAAATATTTATGGCGCTAAGGTTGAACGAAATATTTATGGTGGTGTTCAAAGGCTCATGTGAACATCCATTTGCTCGGCGTTGCCTTAGAGTCTAGCGCAGCAGGGAGGTTACGAGCCTAAGAGGGACCAGCTAGGGAGAGGGAGGAGGGGGGTAGATGATGTGAGGGAGGGAAGGTAAGTGAAGGGTGGATGTAGAAGGGTAGATGAGGGAGCGAAGGGTAGGTACGGTGGAGAAGGCTGAGCGAGGAGAGACATGCTATATGCTAGTGAGGAGGTGTGCGTGTGTGTGTGTGTGTGTGTGTGTGTGAGTATTAGTTGATGGGAGAGAGAATGACAAAGATGGAAGGTTGAATAGAGGGGGGAATAGAAGATAGGTGTTGTAGAAGAAAGGTAATGGAAGAGATAGGACAGTAACTGAGATGGGAAGAAGAGACTTTAGAGAGAGAGAGAGAGAGTAAATAGAAAAAGAGGGATGGAAAGCTAGAGACAATATATGTAATATATCAATCGTGACCCAGGATGAAGCGAGAGAGAGAGAGAGAGAGAGAGAGTGTTCTCGGGGTTGCAGTGAGAGGTCGTCAGCTGTATGGGAGCAGTGACCACTGCTGGTAGCCAGGAGCCAGCTGGGGGTAAGGGGGAGGGGGGTGGAGGGGCGGTCACCACCTGTCGTGTGTCGCGTTCCTCTCTACCCCTTCTTTGTCCTCACAGTCCGCCCGACCCGTCACGACGGACGGACGGAGAGATGCATAGTACCCCTCTCAGTCGCCCGCCCCACGATGTCGAGGGACGGACGACGGATAGGTGCTATAGACGGTTGTTGGTCGTACGACGGCAAGATACTAGATGGTTGTTAGTCGTACGACGGATAGATTCCGGATTATTGCTGGGTCGCACGACAGGCTGATACTGGATTGTTGTTGGCTGCACGACGGTTAGATACTGGATGTTTGCTGGGTCGCACGACGGTTTCTAATACAGGACTGTTGGTGGACGGACAATAGACAGATGGTGCATGTTCATCCATACCTTGCAATCCCGTCAACCACACACTACAAGACACTATCCATACACTGTAAGATGCCCCCCCTCCACACGCTGCAAAGATGCCTCACTCCACACGCTGCAAAGACGCCCCCCTCCACACGATGCAAGACGCCCCCCTCCACACGATGCAAGACGCCCCCCTCCACACGCTGCAAGACGCCCTCCTCCACACGCTGCAAGACGCCCCCCTCCTCACGATGCAAGACGCCCCCCTCCACACGTTGCAAGAGTCTCCTCTCCCCACACACACTGCAAGACGCCCCTCCACACTCCCTCTTCAGCCGTCCGCAGGCGTCATGGGGTTCCCCCAGCAGGCGGGTCTCGTGCCATCCCCGTAGTCACACCCGGAGGGCGGCGGTGGTCACGTCATCACCTGGGCTGTTGAGACGCCTTGCGCCCGCCCTCCTTCAGTTCCTTTATATCCGTCAAGAGAGAGAGAGAGAGGGTGGGAGAGGGAGCCGTGCCCGTCGGGGTGATGCTCATTGTTCCTCCGGCCGGGGCTCTGGGTCGCGGTCGCTAGCTGGCTTGATCTGAGGCGGTGATCATGCCGGGCAGGCCCCGTGGAATACGTGAATTGTGGGAGCGAGCGTAGATTTTATTTTTAGAAGCACTGGTGTCTATGTCCTGCCCGATGGAGGGAGAGGAGGGAGGGAGGGAGGGAGGGAGGGAGGGAGGTGATTGTGTTCCACGCACTCCTCCTCTTTCGTAACTGATTGCTTCCATTGCAAGTGACGATAGCGAAGGAGGATTTTCTTTTTTTTTCTTTTTTTTTGTCTTTTGTTTCACTTGTGTGTAGAAAAGATTAAGCCGTAACTTGTGGTAATTTATTTGTCATCGTTCTCAATCAATGGTGTAGGACCAGAGCCATGGCAGTGATGTTACACATTATACATATTCATATGTATAAACATACACTTAACGCACGCAGTCTCACAAACACATTTTGTGTGTGTGTGTGTGTGTGTGTGTGTGTGTGTGTGCTTGTCTAGAAACAAAGTATTTAGGTACTACACATTACATAGCGTAAATACCTTATCAGTGTAAGGGGTGTGTGTATGTAAGTGTGTATAAACCCGCGTGTGTATGTGCGTGTGTGCATGTGTGTTTTTTGTGGATAATGTATAGAAAACACACACACACACACACACACACACACACACACACACACACAGCGTTGTGGAGGGTATTGAGCAACAGTGGTGAACCCTGGTGGCCGGCAGCAGCTTCCCCCTCTCCCCAAGATCGAGACCCCTCCCCCCCCAGCCCCTCCCCATGATTTCCCCCTCCACACACACACACACACACTCGTCCTGTCAACACAGCTAACGTCATCAACCTCCCGCCTTGCTGGCGTAGAGGAACATCTCCCAAGAGGAGAGTTCTTTGGGTAAGTGGCCCAATACACCTTAATTACGTTCCATTTCTGCCATGAGGAGTACTATAGAGACGAATTTTAAGAACACGATCCCGGCCCTGCTATGAGCACAGCATTCCAGACTTGCCCAAACCTCTCTCATACTCTTTAGCTCTCCTCCTCCTCCTCTCCAGGTTGCCTGGTATGATAACATAGATAATTAGATGACAGGTCGTAAAGCAGAGACCAGACACAGCCAGAATCCCCATGTGAGACTCCTCGCTGCTTCCATACACTGTATATGTACATTACGTTCCCTCGGGGTGGTGGCGTGAACACCACCACCTCCTCCCCATCTGCCCTGCCCTCCCTTTCAAGCAGCAGGCGACCGCGCGGGGAGTATCTTCACCTAAACTGTCTACAGGTGAGCGAGGAGCAGGAAGACGGCGGCTGTCATAACTCGGCCAACAAAGGAGACTCCTCGGGGCGCCTTGGGTCACGGTCCGCCGTATCGCAAAGGCATCGCGAAGCATGCAAAATAGCGTTCGAAGCTGGCTCCTCGCTGTCACCTGCTCAGGGATCTCCCCGTCGGCGTACGAAGGTGACTAGGCCTTTGGGGGGGGGGGCGGCTAAGACCTTCAGGTCTCCCTTTTTGGCTCAAGGTGGTCTTTTTGTGTGGATGTTTCGTGCTTTTTCGAGGGGTTGTTTAGAGTTGCTTGGACGGGCACTCGAAGTCGTCGTTTACTACTCAGAGCAGGACTTTTTCCTATTAACTAATCATGATTGGTTGTAGTTCAGCAGCCACAGATTGTGACCGATATAAGTCAGAGACGTTTGTAGTGTTGAAGCCTTACCATGTGATAGATGTTTGCTGTGTTGAAGCCCGAGATTGTGACTTCTCTACTAATAGATTGTTGTACTGTTGAAGTCAGTGGTTATGACTTCGACACTAATAGATGGTTGCAGTGCAGAGGTCAGAGATTGATTTGACTCTTACACCGATAGATAGTTGTACAGTTGAAGCCAGAGATTGTGACTTCTACACTGGTAAATGCTAGCTAAATAACCACGTACATTGACATTCATTCCATGTATTCACTTCTTGTATTGTTTTACAACAGACCATCACAACTGCACTCCCGTGGTACCTACATGTTCGAACCAGTTGAGACTGGTGGTCTTGTTGTTAATGCAGACACTTCACCACATAAGTGGATGGGGTGTTTATTTTCTCTCTTGGAAAAGAGAGTGAAAAAGTTTCTTTTTTTTTTGGACGTTCACTGAACTTTTCGCTCCTTTAGAGCAAACAGCTCTTACGACCTTGTTCGCATTCAGGTTGCTTATCAGTTGCACTTAGGTCTTCACGGTAAAGGATTCATACATGTATAAAACTTCCACGAGTTTCTCTGACCTCTTGCTAACGAGAGGAGGTTTTGGAAACGCGTGTTCTCAGGCGGGTGAACAAGGCTTCCCTCCCCCCACCCGAGACGTGACGTCCTTACGGTGTGTTCACGCTCAAGACTCACGCAGTGTCGCTGGCATGTACGCTCCTTCCTTCAAGCTGTGATGCGAGTCCCTTGATAATTCTGAAGTGACTCGTTGCACAAAAGCAGACTGAATAATTTTAGATGAAAAAAATCACACACACACACACACACACACATACTCAGACGTGCACATGCACACTAAGTGTGCTACACACCTCACCTTACTTCCTCCCTCGGGAGTCCTTTTTGGTCTTCATGGAGCTCCCACAGCGCACAGGAAGGCGGCCACGTCCACTGGGCGGGACCACTGGTCATAAAGTGTAGTGACGTGGGAAGGGTGCAGGGTAACTCAAGTGTTAAGTGTTCGGTGTCTTGGTTGTGGTGGTTGCATAGTGGGCATGGAGGGGGGAGGTCTTGGGATATATACACTGAGTCGGTGTTTGTGCTGTTGCAGGGTGACGTCCAGATCGTAGACGGAAGAGTGTGAAAATCGTGTGTGTCTAGGGAGTGTGACTTCAGATGGATGTATGACTTGTGGGACGGTGTTTTAAGAGACGGGAGGGCGGCTGTTTAGTTGCGTGTCAGGTCATTTCATTGTGTATGTGTTTTGTCAGTGGTGTTTTTGTTGGGATGGGGTAGGGAGGGGGGACCTGTGAGTAGAGGTTGCTGAAGTGTGAGGTAAGGGTTGGCTTTTTATTTCTGAGGGGGGGGGAGGTTGGTTGGTGGTTCGTTATGGAGTGGTGGTGGTGTAGGTGGGAGGGGTGTCCAGTGCTGTTGCATAGAATGGAGTGCCGAGCTTGTTGAGGTGAGACTGCATTGGGAGGATCTTTGTTTTACTGTGAAGACGATGAGTTGTTTGCGGTCGCAAGGCAGCCTGTGATTGTTCTGAGTGCTCTGTTTTCCGTAGTTTGCAGCTTTGCCATATTTGCTATTGAGAGGGTGGAAAGGCCAGGTTGGTGAGGCGTAGTTTAGGGTGGATCAGATGAATTGCTTAAAGATATATATATATATATATATATATATATATATATATATATTGTAGGTAAAGGTCATAGCACCAGAGCCAATAAGAGAGACAGGTGGCGCACCTTGTGGGTGACGGAGGAGGAGGAGTTGGAGAGAGTGTGGCCGGGTTCGGACGCGGCCAGACAAAAACACCAACAAATGTCACGTCGACGACGCTGCGGGGGGCCGGCCCGATCCCTCCTGATGCCCACCACCACCACCACCACCGTCTCCGCCACAGCCCACCACCACCACTACAGTCTATACCATAGCCTAAAGCCACCTGCCCCACCACCACAACTAACAGTATCTGTCACAGTTCACCACCACCAGTACCCGACTGGGGTGGTGGAGGGCATGTGAAGGAATAGTAGAGAGATGTAGAAGTTGATATGGATGACAAGTAGAGGGAAGAATAAGCGAACGGAACGAGAGAGAGAGAGAGAGAGAGAGAGAGAGAGAGATCAGAAATGTGTGTGGGAAGAAGGAAAGATGGAGAGGAGGAAGGAAAGGTGAAGATGGAGAGGACGACTAGTTGCAAAGAAGAGGCGGGAGGTGATAAAGACGGGAGGAGAGGACAGCATCACCATTACGAAGTGCGTGAGCGATAGGGTTGCGAATGAAAGAGAAAGGAAGGAGGGGAGAAAAAAAGAGAAGGAGAATAGAAGAGCAACTTCTTGAATAGAAAGTGGAAACACAAGAGAAGAGGTATGAAGAGAATAGATTACTGGGACAGAATAATAGGTTGAAATATGAAGAGAGGAAAAAAGGAATGTTTAAAACGTTTGCGAGTAGCAGATGACGAAAGGTTGAGAAGACGTAACCACGCCCGAGGATGGGATGCGAACGGTGAATGAAGAAACTAGACACGGAACAGCATGAAGTAAAGAAGACTAGTGAAAGAATACATTGGTCATGGGAAGAATAACGGAATAACCGTTGTAGGTGAATGATGAAATTTATAAATCTGTTTATCAGTCGATCTCTCTATCTATCTATCCATCTCCATCTATCTATCTATCTGTCTACCTACCTACCCATCTATCTATCTATCTTTCTATCTATCTATACACACACACACACACACACACACACACACACACACGGGTATCGATAAAACGTCTAAAAAAAAAACGATGGGGAAGTGAGAGAAAAGAGAGAAGGGAAAAGCAAGAAGCCGTAAGGATATATATATAAAGGTGCAAGATTTCGTAAGAGGAGAAACACACCAGATCAAGATTTGCCCCCCTTGGTGGGGTAGGCAAGGGGGCAAGATCACCAGCCCTAGCGGCTTGGACACAGACGACGGACCCATGACACGTGCAGGGTGACACAACCAGCTGAGTGACACAGATACGTACGTACATACACCGCCCAGAGACACATGCAACACCGTGACGCCTCCGTGCGGGAGCGTGACGCGGACGCCGTGACACGTGTGACGACCCTGACATCGCACACAAATACCTTGTCACTGGCATGACACCGACACCACGACACGTACTGCACCTGACACATATGAACATGACACAAACACCACGACACATTTAAGCATGACATACATCACGACACGTGTGGAATACGACACAAACACCACGACACACTTAAAACATGACACAAACACACGACACACAGCGACGACAGAATATAAGGGAGACGACACAAGGCAGCATGAAATGCTAACATTCTTCGGTCACATTGGCACAAAAAAACAAAGAACGCGAGAATAGAGACGGCATTTTTTTGAACAACACGATGAGGACGGCGTAAAAACATCATCGTGACGTAGGCAAAGCCTTTGACGCAAAATCAGCATAACGCAAAACAGCAGCAGGACACAGAGCTGTAGATCAGGAGACAGACGTGATGCAAACAACCAAAAAAAAAAAAAAAAGAGACCTGAGACAGGAGATGCAACCATATGACACAGGGAGTAGTAGCATGACACATACAACTTGACAGAGAATACAACCACGTGACACAGAGAGTAGCACGACACATACAACTTGGACCGAGAATACAACAGCCATATGACACAGAGAGTAGCATGACACAGACGTCTTGACCCAAAGTAATTCAACTCAGAGAGAGAGAGAGAGAGAGAGAGAACGCACCAAGGAGAGCGGTGAAATTTGAGACACCAACACAGTTGAGACATCAACATATGACAGAGTACGGGTGGCAGACATGAACATGACAGAGAACAGCAAGACAAAGACAAATTACAGCACTTGACAAGCAGCGTAAAGGCAGATGACGATGTAAGAACAGTAAGGGAGACCACAAGACGAGCGCGGCTTGTGACGAAAATACGTCACACGGACGAGGTTTTTGTTTTTTGGTTTCATTGCTTGGGCTGTTAGCCTACTGAGTACCAGGGTCGTTCAGGCCATTAACTTCAAGCTGTTAAGGATAATTCAAAGACCACATACACTCTTCGATGTGCGTGTGGCTCTTCGGTGAGACGGACAGTGTGTGTGTGTGTGTGTGTGTGTGTGTAAAGATCCGCTAAGACTAAGCTTAGCAAATGTTCTTGTCAATGACAGTCGGTTCTCGGGTGTACCATTACTGGCACGGGTTGGATGTGTGTGTATTTGTGTACTCGGAGTACCATTACTGGCACAGGTTGGATGTGTGTGTGTTTGTGTACTCGGAGTACCATTACTGGCACAGGACGGCCCAAGTGTAACTGTAGCGTAATGGTCTCTTAGGTGAATATGCGCGTCGCGTAAAATGTGAAGACTTGTTTCATCCCAAATATATTTAGATCGTGAGACGGACAAGCACGTACCGCCAGTACTAATACTGAAGGTACTGAGGTCTCGTGAGGCACACTCCTGGGTTGCAGCTTCGACAAGGCCTCCTCCACCAGTGCACCAGTGGTTCTCTCGTCCCTGATTTATCATCACTTCTGCCGGAGATGTAGCAGTACTAAGTGCACCCTCAAGATAGGCTCACGGATTTGCTTGTGACTGAAAGTCGAACTGATACACCGAGTCGTTTTGAAAATATTTCGTTTCATTCCCTCGTTCTTTGGTGTCATAAAGAAATCTCGCTGTTATTCTGTGTTCAGTTTGATATAATTATATACTACTTTATTATTGTTGTTATTACTATAGAAGTAGTAGCTGTAGTAGTAGTAGATGTGTGTGTGTCTGTAAATATGTTCTTATATTTTTTTTTATATGTAAAAACATTAAAACGAGAGTTTACAGCTAAAAACAAAAAAATAGCATGTGATTGTTGAGAAAGTATTATGAGAACCATTAACGAAAGAAACCAAACACAACGGAACAGGATATCCAAGGTGAGGGAGGTAAAAAAAATATAAAAGAAAAGCCCTGGAGGAAGAGACAGAGGAAGATAAGGGGAAGAAGGAGGAGGTGGAGGAGGAGGAAGCCTGGCCAGTCAGCCAGCAGGCAGCAAGGGCGCGATAGTACCCGGCAGAAGGTCATTGTTTACCAAGTGTGTCACGGTGGAGGTGAGAGCACCAGACAGCCTCGTTTTACTCCTCCCTCCGTCACATAGATCCCCGAGGTCACACCACCACCTGCGCCCACCACCACTCCCCGTCCTCATCAGCAACGGCGGCTTTGTCTAAATTCTCCCCAACGGAGTTTTTACCGCGAATCCGTCGTCGGCTACCAGGGTCGTCGTGTTATGTGTGAACGACATCATCGAAGTCGTAACTGCTCCTCAGGGGGTCAGGGTCGTGCAGTTCTTATAGACTTGAGGTTCTCGGGTGCTAGTTAGTGTTGTTATACGTTGGTAATGAGTTTCATTCTTCTCGCTGTTGTTGTTTATACCGAGAGAGAGAGACAGACAGACAGACAGACAGACAAAGAGAAAGAGAGAGGGAACAGGGAGTGTGTGTGTTGGTCTCAGGTTTTTGAGCCTTTGGGTCCCGAGGCCAAAGACATTAATGCGACGCGAGACAGTGAAGAGTTGGTGCTCCTTATGGGTCAGTCGCTCCCAGCTGTTGTTGGTGCTGTTCTTGATGACGGTGGTGACGCTGCTGTTTGGTGCTCCTGATGGTGCAGATGATCCCAGCTGTTGGTGTCACTTCTAAGCTATGGTGGTGGTGGTGGTGGTGATGGTGATATAAAATGGGGCAGATGAACTCGGCTGTTGTTGGTGGCATTCTTGGTAGCAGGAGTGGTGGTGACGCTGTTGTTGGTGCCGTTCCTGGTGAACGAGGCGTCCCCATCTGCTGTTGTTGATTTCGTCATCATGTTGGTGTTACGTACGTGTTGTGGTCTTGTTGGTGTGGTGTTGTTTCTTCTACACGTGATGCTTTTAACGGTGTTTCCGCTGGTTGTGGTGCTGGCATTGGTGTTTCTTGCTGTTAAAGTGTGATTGCTGTTGCTGATAGTGCTGTAAGTAATAACGGGCGGCTGGTGCTGCACACTACGGCTGTGATGCGTGTAACTCTGTCGGTAGTTTTTTTACTGTTGTTCTTGGCGCTGTTGGCGTGTCTCGTGCTGTCCCTGTTACGTTGTGTTTTTGTTCGTGTTTTTTCTCGTACTTGTAGATTTAAATACCTCTGGTGGAACGTTTTATTTCTTATTATTCAAGTTGTTTGAACGTTTTTTGTTCTTCTTACGAAATATTATCATTGGAGTAGGTCTTAGAACGTAAAAAGAATGTAGATATGTGTATATTACCATACACAGGGCGTATAGCATTTGCATACATCTACACCTCAAATGGTATATATATCAAGTTATACTTGAAACTGAAAGAAATGGACGAAAGAACACACAATAAACTTGGACCCGAGCGCTTGCTGGGGGTCGCTCAGGGCAGTGCTCGCATTGGTGGGTACGGCAAGCATCTGCGTGATGATTGGTCAGAGACCCCTGCAAGGCGTTGCGTTGGTGCCACATCCATTCGCAAAGTCCGGTTAAGCCATCTTCATTTGTCTTCTCTAACCCTAACTTAAGATGTATGAAGCATTCAGCATTTATTTCATTCATAGATGTGGCGGTTAGCCAGACACGGGGCAATGTGGGCGCGGAATGTTTAGAAACTTTGAAGTGATTCTGATGACATCTATAAAGCACCGAGGTGCACGTGACAAATGTAGATAGGAAACAGCTGGCAGCTTTATATATAAGGGAGCATATGCTTAAAAGCATCATATGAGACAGCACATTCATGGCAACAGGTATATGGTAATACATCCCATATGGCATCATGATACATGACGCTGCTTTTACATAAGGTGACGCGTTCATGGCAGAACATCATATGAAGGCAGTATACACTATGTGAGGCAGCTCATATACATATATATTGCCGTCAGTGCATAAGGCAACGCAGTTACGGCAACGCGTCCCACAAAGCGTGACAGTATGGCAACAAGAGCAGCAGCAGCAGCAGCAGCCTTCTGCATCACACCTTGAGTCCTGGCAACGCTCCTCGCCAGTGAGGGACTTTTTGCCGCGAACGAGATTTCACCCACGCGTCTCAAGAGTTGATCATCAACCCTTTGGCGAGGAGGAAGGACGATTCACGGTAGAGAGAGAAAACGAGAGAGAGAGAGAGAGAGAGAGAGAGAGAGAGAGAGAGAGAGAGAGGGGGGTAACTTAGATGTCAGGAAGATTATGACGAAAAAAAGAAAAGAACAGAAATGAATGGAACAAGGAAAATTGTGACGAGAGACTAAAGTTGTAAGCAGATATTAAGAGGAAGGTGAGTCGTAGTAAGTAAAAGTATAAGTATGAGGACAGAAAAACGAGAAACAGGAAAGAATAAAGGAAGGAAAACAAAAGAGAGGAGAGAGAAAAGGGAAGACAGAAAAGGAAGAATTTATGGAAAGAATTGAGGAAACGGATAAAGAAGGAAAGGAAAACTAGGAACAGTATCACTAACCATCATGTTCACTATGGAGGGAGACACCGCCAAGCGCATCTTCACTACACCCTCTACGAAAGTGAATTCACTTCAAACCTTGACAAACGCATCATCAGTTCAACCTCAACAATTTCATGTTCGTTACACCCTCATCTTCATTACACTTCTAATTCTAAAGGCCTTCGACCCTACGTTTTACTGGTGAGTTCAGATGCGTCTTCACTACACTTACGACCCCTCACTGCGTCTTCACTACACTTACGACCCCTCACCGGTCAAGTCAAAGGCCCAGGGTTTAGGGTTTTGAATGTCGGTATGAAAATGAAGATGTTGAGCGAAGTCAGTATGTTTCTCTCCATCAGAAGGGAACATAGATATGAGAGAATTGGTGAAATAGGGTAAGGAAAGGTAAAGAAAGAAAATGAAAAGGTAAGAGGAGGAGATGGGAATGGAAAAATGACAAAGAGAAGAGGATAAGAAAAAAAAAAGACGAGAAATAGAGGAAATGGAAATGAGAAGGAATGAAATTGCAATGAAAATTGATAAAAAAAGGGGAAATACTCTAGAAAAGAAATAAAGACACGGACAAAATATAAGGGAAAAGGTAAAGAAAACGAGGAAGAGTATGACGAAGAAGGAATAAGGAAAGGACAGAAGAGCATTACGCTTGTGGGAGGTAGGGCAAAGGAAGGGTTCAAGGCTGGTCGGTCGACGGCCGATGGTGGGAGAGGGGTTGGTGCTGCTGCAAGTGCTGTTGCTATTGCGGCTGTTACTTGTACTGCAGCTGTTGCTGCTGTTACTGCAGCTGCTGCTGCTGCCGTTACTGCTGCTGCAGGTGCTGCTACTGCTACTGCTTCCCTCTCTGGCCATTCCCTTTTCGATTCATTCCTTCCATCCGCGTCGCTTTACCCTCTCCACATTTCCAGGGTGCGTAGCCTGCACAGAATGGCACAAGCTTAGGAGTTGCTCCTTCCGCTGTCATCGTCCATTGTCCTTAGTAATCGTCCATCGTTCGTAGTCGTCGTCCATCGTCCGTCCATCGTCGTCCATCGTCCGTCCGTCTTAGTGCATCGTCCGTCCATCGTAGTGCATCGTCCGATCGTCGTAGCGCATCGTCCGTCCGCCGTAGCGCATCGTCCGTCCGTCCGTCCGTCCGTTGTCATCCATCGTCCGTCCGTTCGTCGCTGGGATTTACACTCTAATCTGCAACCAATCGTTTGTTTTAACCCGACAGGCCCGAGTCAGGCACGCATAAAACTTAATTCAGGTGTTTCGCAGAGCAACGAAAGAGCTGAATGGCGTAAGATCCATCACTCTAGTTTGGATTTGGACCGAGTTACACCCTTTATAAAAAGGTTTGACCTGGAATTCAGCTTAGCACATATTCAGCCTGGAATTTAACTTAGCACATGTTTAACCTAGAGTTTAACTAAGCACATATTCAAACTGAAATTTAACTTATATTTAACCTGGAGTTAACTTAGCATTTACTTAACTTGCGGTTAAACATAACACATATTTTACCAGGAATTTAATCCAGCACACATATGAGAAAATTTGAGCCGTGGCCTTGGAACTCAATATACATGCTTTTGATATCCTCCAAAAAAGTATTTATATATTTCCATCCAATCTTTTTTCATTCACAATATCCATACTTGTTATGCTTCGAGTTTATATTCCATGGATGTGATATCATATTTACAGTGAACTTAGAAGATCGTATTCTACGCTATTTTTTTATCTTTTTTTTTTTGACATGACAGTCTGTATACTTCTAAGATACTATATATCGGATATGCTTCTGTGTTGTATGTTCCGTATGTTTCTCCCACAGGATCTCTTTGATGAGACTGTATCTCAACAGAGAGCTTTTCACCCCAAGTCCATATTTCCTTGCTACTGAAAGTAGCTCAGCCCTGGGCTGAAGATGCCTCTGAAAAGAGGTCCTGGGTAACACTAGGAGGGATCCTTTCTTAAGAAATAGGCCCATGGGATGGTTATAAATACATGAATATATAACAAGAGAGGGTGGAGGTTAAGCAGACATTTCCTGAACAAACATTTGGATGACAGTCTGGTGTGTTCACAATGGTTGGAATGCGGCTGTTCTTTAAGCTGTCTGTGGGATCTTAGATGGAAGTTGATGCGGCTGTGATGCCGAGCTGCAACTCGGGGACGATGGATCTCCGAAGGTAGGAGGTGACGATGGCGAAGAGTGGTGCCGAGGCACCATCTTCTCTTTGATAGATAGGTGACGTGAAAGGGACCGAGGATGGTTTTGCATTCCCTTCTCTGCACCTTGTATAGCATGCACTGCCGTGTAGTGCATAAGGAGGAGGACCAGGTGGGTAAGGCGTAAGTGAACTTGAGAAGCATGAGACATACGTAGATGTTGTTCTTAGGGGTTGAGACGAAGGGAATCCAAGTGTCTCCAGTCCACGTTGAACGTTTCTCCAACTTACTCGACGGTGGTCTGTTACGTTGTACGTAATCGTTGGCGGTGTGTAATGTATGCACGATAAACCATCAGAAGAGAAGCTTAAAGAGAAAATAGTCCACGAAGAATATGTCTGCACTAACGTGTGTTCCTGCTGGTGGTGGTGGTGGTTTACGTTATAATCGCTGGTGGTGTATGACGCATCCTCAATAAACCATCAGGAAAAAAAAAGCTTTAGAAAAAGAAAAAAGAAATGTATGGTCGGAAACACGGCACTAGGGGGAAGGTGGAGTCCCATATTTCGACCCGGGTGAAGTACAGAATCCCCTTCCGAGGCTGATTATAAGTCCGCCCACACGTGGGTCGGGTTGACGCAGGAATTATATTATGAATATCATTAGCCAGCTCGACTCAGAAGGTCCCCGAGAGGGTTCAGGCACTTCAAGTCTTCCCCCCACACCCCCCTGTTCTTCATGTGCCTCCTGGGAGAGCCACCAGACGGCACCATTAATTGAATCACATTGGTCCGTGGTCTGCACTCTCACTCCCCCTCTCCTTCCTCTCTCTCTCTCTCTCTCTCTCTCTCTCTCTCTCTCTCTCTCTCTCTCTCTCTCTCCCCCTCCCTCCCTCCCCCCCCCCC
>JAYMFT010245630.1:0-10984 GCA_038088735.1 Panulirus argus
AACACAGGAAAATGAAACATGATGAGTGCCCAAGAGCACTTTCTTGCATTGATCACATCGTCAGGGGAGATAAAAGAATGAGATAGAACACGAAGAACAGTCATCGATAAGCAAGGAAAAGACATAGCTAAGACGCCATTGGTATTTCATCGTTACCGGATAGTGGTGCTCTTGTTGGTGTGTTTGGGTCTGGCAACATGCCTGTCATAAATCTTTTATTATGAGGATAAGAAAGGAAAATGCTTAAAAATTTTGCGTACAGTAAAGCTATCCAATTTGTAAGGACCTTCAATAATGTTAAGGTTACAATTCTTTGTAGATTTAACAATAAAAGTGTCAATGATTTTTCTCGTGGTAAATATCATTGAATCTTTTATTGTTAATAACTGAACTGGCATTACTCCATTACTTCTATTATTATATACACAAAAATGTATAACATTAATAATAGTGAAGGTCTTCCCCACGCAGTGATACATTTACCTTACAATATGACCAGATAGACACTTCCCAGTGTCCTGAAGTGGAAAGTGAAGGAGGCTTTAGATTTTAACAAAATATTCTCACACACTTGCATAGAATGCATAAAATGTGTACTTTCAGACACTTTTTTATCTACATTCGCAGATGTGTAGGTACCTGTTTAACATATCATAAAGTATGTGAACACCCTCTACATTCAGGGGACGCACCACGTCAAGAGTGTAACCTAACCTCAAATTTTGCTAAGCTATGGAACCCCAGCTGCGTCCCATTAATAGAGACAACCATGATATCACTCGTAAGGCGGGAGAGAATGTTTCGCAAACCATCTCTGAATGCTGAGGTTCCGACCGAGTTTCAACTTCCGCTGGATCAGTGACAGATTCCATGTACCTGAACATGACAACACAGTACATTACAAGGCTGATCCAAATTTTCATTTTTCTATGAGTATTACAAAACATTGCATTCAGCAACTCACTCAGATGACAATGATGAGCTCTTGGTGACGTTGTTCATCTTACTTGAGTCATGTCTTCTACCTTAGATATAAAAAAAGAAATATTCTTTAGCGCTAATATCCCAGAGTGTCAGTTTACGAGGGTATTCTCTGCTGTTGAACTACTAATATGTACACTCAAACACGTGTGTGACACAGTTTTTCGAGCATCCTTTCAAACAACAGATATATTCTTTGCACCTTTGAGATTTTTGGTCCCATCATTGACACTTGCAAACCTTGATGGACAGCAGTGTTCATTGTCTATCATCTGCCTGTTATACCATTGATAGTATGTTGCATTAAACAGAAGCTAGTGTGAACCCTGTTGAACTGTTATTTCCTGGTCATTCATGGGTTTTGGATTTGCGCTCAGTTGCAGCTGAGGCGCTAATTGATCACCTGGTCACACTGACTCCCTAACATAAGGAACAGTAATATTCAGACTTTCATTATACCAGCGGACTCATAAGGTTTGAAGAGGGACCCGAGGCAATAACTCCCACATCCTGCTCACAGCAGAGAGTCAGATGGGGGAGTGGCAATAACTCCTACACTCTCACCATATTCGATGCTGTAGCGTGGAGTCATTACTATAGCTTAGGCATACTTCCGCCTGCTGCAAGCAGGCCATGACCCAGTAATTCCCACTCCCTCTCATAACTAGGGTCCTACAGCAGGGCAGTGGTGGTATGTTCTCTCCTAATGTTTCTCTTCAAGTGGTAATAGTGAAGTCATTTCCTGCAGGATCACATGGGCAGCAGGTTATTATCTAAGACGGAATATGAACTATGGTTTACCTCTGAAGAGAAGTTGCTTTTCTTGTTGTACTGAAATGTTGTGAAGATGTCTTCTATGATTACGTCAGTTTATATGCAAGCAACTGTTCTTCAGCAAAGGTTTCTTTTTATCCGGTAAGGATTTTTCCACACTTACAGCCTGATGGCGAGTGAAGGCTATCCTACCTACGAATGCTTTAGTTACCGGCAGCGTTACAGATTCTTTGGCAAAAAAGAAAATATCTATTTTACCATAAACGTTGCTCAGACAAAGTAGACGTCCCTTTCTTTCACTAACACAGTGTTGGAAGTAAAGTATGGGGATGAGTTCGGCGGTTGCGATAATCCTCGCTAATAAAGATAATAATAAGTGCAGGAGAGGAGTAAACACTGACTGAAAAAAATATGAGGCAGCGACGTTTTTAGAATTGTTCTGAGCAACAAGAATTTAGGTGTAGAGTATACACCAACGTCTGCCAAAGTATCTGTGTTTAACGTTTAACATCATAACCATGGGATTAGGCAGTGACACGTGGTTACGTTATATCTTTCTAACGAACTGGGAGGAGCAAGGATTTTTACACTGGAATGTCCTACTGACATTAGTGTCAGCATCCAGTAGTGTTGGATCTATGAGGCTTGAGATCCTGATGGTGTTATTTGGACCAGAATGTTGCGTTCCCCTTTTATTGCCTCACACACCCTGGGTCGATATTTTCCTCTCTTGTAGCGCTGCCACAGGAAAACACAACCCGGACGACTGCAGTAGAGAGGCAATGGTGGTACATACATCAAGAGGCTAGTGGATGGACGGGGTGGTTATGCTGGATGGGTCATGGCTATAGTGGACTGGTATCAATAATGTAACTTAAGTCATGTGAATATAACTTCTTTTCAATCTTGATATAAGCAACCCAGGTACTTTTCTTGAACATGGTTATCAATAGTGAAATATTAACTATAGTTTCTATGAAATCCTTGTATATACAACCTTGTTGATAATAGTGGGTGAAAATCAACAGTAAACACAAAAGCCAAATGGCTCTAGTGCCTGATCAGCACAGTAGATACAAACCCAAGTAAGACATATTTGCCAAGGGGACTTCATAAACTCGCTCATGGTATGGACATAATAAATCAAGTCTTCAAATTTTCTATTTGTCAACAGAGAATGAGATATATATATTTAAAAGTAAAGAATGATAAAAATACAAAGATGACATCACTTGAATGGCCAAAGTATAGTGCTAAAGATAACGTGCACAAAGCTGCACTTAAAGAGAGATTTCTATAAAAAGGGAAATTTAAAGTTTTTTCCTTAAGATCTGGACAACTCAGAGTTGGTGGTAGGTATATAGAGGAAGAGAGTCACAGTCATACTGATGAATGGCGCTGGTCAGGTTCTATGACTCCGTCTTCACACACCGTTGCCCATCTGCGGATTACATTGATCATCTGGCCCGTCATGCGGCTCAGGGAAATAAGAACTGCAGATAAAGCGAATTTATTATAGTGACTTTGGACAGAATCTTATTGGAGAGAAACTCAAAATTATCTTCTTTCCATCCTTTTTCTTCCCAAACGTGTCTGAAAGTAAGATTTTGCTTTAGTTGTGCTGAAACAGAGATATGTACCACTGACTCCAGCAGCTTAATGAGTAATTTTGGATTATAAGAAAACTATTGTAGAAATTTCCCTACATATGAGTAAAACCATTCTGCTTTGGAGTTTGTATGTGTGCTGGCAACTGTGATTCTAAAACTTGAGAAAGCTGGTCAAGTGTTGATAAGTAAAGGTAAAAATTATTGGGAAACATTCTTAACGAATTAGCGTAACGTAGCGGAAAATATATGAAGCAAAACATTTCGCTTCACTTTCATTTTCCCATAAGCTTTGTGAATAATTGCTTTACTTTTTCCAACTAATGTTGCCTTTCCAGTTATGGATCTTGATTTTACACATACTGCACAGATTCTGTCTCTTTAATGATCTTGTTTAAGGAAGGTAAAGGCCGGCAGGAAAATATTTCTCACTGTTAGTTTCCTTTGTTTGTGATGACAATTAGAGAAAAGACTTTCTCAAGCTTTAGAAAGTTTATAGTTCTTAACAAATGGAATTACTTGCATTCCGGCACTGATGCAGATTTCCGTCGATTTGTCCAGCATGATATTTGTCTGGCTGTGTGTTGAGGGCAGTGAGGGATGAGGCAATAACTCCCGCTCAGTTGTACCAGGGAGGCCTTGGTTCTGGGAGCAGCCCACTCCCAGGTCCCGTCCGGGGCCCCTGCTGTGCGGGAGAATAGGCACCAGGCAGTAACTCCTGCTCTCTGGTGACACTCTCGAGGACTGTAGGAACAATGGTGAATGGCACAGCGGCAGTGCTAAGGATGATGACTGCCTCTTCCTCCACGGCCACATACGAAACATTAACGTGAGTGTAACTATCGTAGAGGGCAAGAGTTCTCCCTCTTCCTTCATGCCCATAAAGAACAGCACTATTTGTATGGAAATAAGGGAGTAAAAAAGTCTTCACCTGAGTGTACATTCAATAGTTGTTGTTGAAAGTAACAGCAGCTGAAGCAGTGTATCCCACTCGTCCCAGCGTCATTACGCTGCGCGGAAAGCATGGAGCGAGAGGCAATGGCTCCCAAACCTCATACATTCTTTAGTACAGAGCACTGTGGAAGATGAAACGACATCTTCCATTTCTCACTACTAGGGTAGTGTGGGGACCTCTACAGGATGATACACCAGCCTCCACTTACTAATACCTCTAAGCTCAAGCTGTTAGAACAGGGAAGCATATTGATAAAGGTACTGTGTCTGAGCAAATGCACGTTACATAGTTCAGCTCTACGAGTTAATCAGATTTGTTTATGTTACGTTATTCTTGAGCATAACCACAGATTACTAAATCAGATCATAAGCCTCATGTTGCCATCATACTTTGGTAGCTATTCAGACGCAGGCCAAGTTCCTGGTTCACTTGGCGTTGCCTGCGCCAGTTAAACCCAAATTTATATTTAGGGCAGCACTGAGACCCTTGATATAAGGGTCGTCAACCAATGTAGCATCATGATGGAAGTAAACGGGGGAGAAATGCCTTAATTTAGGCGGAGCAGGCCACCCTGTTGTACCATTCTTCAGCAGGCGTTAAGGCTAACTACTCCTGAATGAAGAAGTTTGACTGCCATAGCCTACAAAATATCAGGCTTTATAACATCTTCAAAGCTCCTGAAATAAATCATGGGGACAGCTGGCTCTGCAGCCCTGATCCTCTCTGGGGCACTTGCCCTTCCTGACCTGTTCTGGTTCCTTGAGTAACCTGCTTGTCTCCGGCGTCACACGCTGACGGCCCATCTCACTGTCGTGGGGTAAATTTCTACCTTTTAATATGATGTAAAGCTAAAATATATCTATTGCCTAATTCACTCCTACTCTGAGGACTTTAGAAGATCTGACTATGTAATCCTGTTTTCTCCAACGATATTTGATGTCTTGATATTGATCGCAAGCAAAGGGAAGTCGGCCATGTTGATGTAGGTGCTTCACAATCCCTGCTTAACCTGTGCTCTAGCCAGCAGACCACCAACTGCTGGTACCTCTGCCTCCGCTAGCTGGATGTGAGGGAAAGGGAGCCGAGATGTTTGACCTCGTGTCTAGTGTCTAGGGGGAGTGGTGGACCTTGTTAGAACCAGATCCTCAGGGAGGAGACTACCCTAACATATACTTCGCCTCTTGACCTGTACTACGATGATCTTGGTAGCTATTTAAAAAGAGACTTAAATAGATTTTGATATATTATGTTTCAGCTTGCTAGTTTTCCTCATGGAACATTTAAACCACAGTTGAAGTTAGGAAGATGAAAATCACAAAAGAGTAAATTGGAAGAAAAAACTCGTACAGCACAGGACAAAGTCAGTGCAGAAGACTTTTGACGTTCTGTTGCAGCAAGGCGGATACTCCGCCTGGTCGGAAGATAATGCATGTTACATACAAGACTGAGTTATGTTGCATTTCTCCAGTTTCCCGGAACCAATCAAGCAATGAGGAAAGAAAATAAACCAGTTGCTTTTGATGTGGAGAAAGTTGAGTGGAGGTCATGGAATGGTAGGTATAATGTCACATCAACACTACAGGAGAAAACTAAGAATTAGAAAGATAATGACTATTAAAGTAAAGATCTAGAATGATATGAAACAGAAAATATGTTCGTCATATGAGTCCTCGCAACAGTGACAATGGAGAGAAATGTAAGATGGTGTATGAGAACATATTTCAGGTATGATCATACCCAAAATTTTTCACCTTCGGGAGCAGCTGACAGCAGTTTTCCTCACGTTGGTGATGACTGTGTTTGTCTTTGAACTCCTAGATTGTAATAACACATTTCTCTTGACACATTTATGCTTATAAAGAATCTTCTTTAAGACTCCTGCTGGTAGTGTCAAGATGACAGGATATATAAAACATTTTAGGACCATGTACCAGCAACAGACAGCTTTGTTTTCAAACGGAGATATGGAAATCAGTCTAAGTATTATAAGTACACAGGTGACCATTAAGAAACTTAAAAATCTGAAGGAATTCATTTATGACAAGATTTACAAAAGAAAAGACAATAGGTAGTGGAAGCTTTCAATACGCGACTTTAAAGGAAAATTAAACACAAGCAGGTGAAGAAATGAGTCTTTGCATAAATACATCAAGAAAAATCATATCAATTGCACGATGAATGCTCCTACACTCTTATCTTTTACATCTTTCACACCATTGGTAATCGTAAAGGGGTTGCAATAGACTTAATCAATAACCTGATCACAGGAGAAAGTTCAAAGAAAACACCAATTTGATTCTAAATAGTCAAGCAAATGTTACTATGGGATAATCAAATGAATTAAAAGGAAGGTTTAATGGCAAATTCAGAGGTTAAAGAAATAAAGCTCAGGTAAAAGAAAGGAGGTTCTGGATACATGATAAAAGCTCTTGCAGCAATTTGCCGCCAGAAAATGAAGTGAAAAGAAAAATATTGATCATACTTTACATGTAAGTCGAAAGACATAAACGCAGAAGTGGCAAAGTTCTTTTGAAAGAAAACGACATTGGACGAGGAAGAAGTCTACAGAAGAATTCAGCAGAGGGACCAGCACGACAGGAGGAAAAGTTGGATTGACCTTAGCGACGTAATGCAAAAACCATCGAAGGGATCATAAAACACTTAGTCTTTATGCTCATGTTGGTCTCGTTATTCCGTGCCAGACACAAAAATGTTATGGTGCAGTTCCGTATGACCCCAGTAGTCCGGCCCCTCCTCTTGTTACATTCAATTTCCAGCAGACAACAGCAATGGTTCCCCTGGGCGGCATGTGTGTGCGTGTCATTCAAGCGAATGGCCAAATATTTATTGAAACCTCGGGACCTTGGGAACCATTCAGCTGCACTTAACCTTCCCGGCTTTTGTTACACTCAGGAACGCAAGGTAACTATTCCTGCCACAACATTTCTTATCATTAGTTGCGGTACAACGATTGTCGTAACTCATGATGCTTACTGCCATGAGATAGAGTAGCGTGGGTGGAGTGTTATATTGTCCATATTTCACATCCTCCGTTGTCAAAATAGGAGCTTATATGGAATATTGCATCATTAACTAAGCAACATTCATCACATCCTCCACCGTTACCAGCACAGTATAGTTCACATCCTCCACCGTCAACAGTGCTACTAGTATGGTTCATATCTTCCACCGTAACCAGTATAGTATGGTTCAAATCCTCCACCACCCCCAATACAGTATGGTTAACATTCTTCACTATCACCAGTACAGTATGATTCACCTCCTCCATCATTCCCATTATAGTATGGTTCACATTCTCCACCACCACCAATACAGTTTGGTTCACATCCTCTACCACCACCAGTACAGTATGGTTCACATCCTCCACTGTCACCAGTATAGTTTGGTTCACATCCTCCACAGTCAACAGTACACTATGGCTTATATGCTCCACTGTCACCAGTACAGTGTGGTTCACATCCTCCAACATCATCAGTACAGTATGGTTCATATCTTCCACCATCACCATTACAGTATGGTTCACATCCTCCACCATCACTGGTACAGTATGGTTCACTTCTTCCACCATCACTAGTACAGTATGGTTTACATCCTCCACCGTCACCAGTACAGCATGGTTCACATCCTACACCATTACCAGTACAGAATAGCTCACATCCTCCACCGTCACCAGTACAGTATGGCTCACATCCTCCGCCATCACCAGTACATTATGTTTAACATCCTTCACCATCACCAGTACAGTATGGATTACATCCTCCATTGTTACCAGTACAGTATCTTTCACATCCTTCACCATCACAGGTACAGTATGGTTCACATTCTCCACCGTCACCTGTACAGTATGGTTCACATCTTACACCATCACCAGTACAGAATAGTTCACATCCTCCACCGTCACCAGTACAGTATGGTTCACATCCTCCACCATCACCCATACAGTATGGTTAACATCCTCCATCGTCAACAGTACACTATGGTTCACATCCTCTACCATCACCAGTACAGCATGGTTCACATCCTACACCGTCAACAGTACACTATGATTCACACCCTCCACCATTACCAGTACAGAATAGCTCACATCCTCCACCGTCACCAGTACAGTATGGTTCACATCCTCCACCATCTCCAGTACAGTATGGTTAACATCCTTCACCATCACCAGTACAGTATGGTTCACATCCTCCACCGTCACCAGTTTAACATGGTTCACATCCTCCACCATCACAAGTACAGTATGGTTCATATCCTCCACCACTAGCAATACAGTATGGTTCACATCCTTCACCATCAACAACAAGACAAGTTTTTTTTTTTATGTTGAAGGCTCCAGTCACGGACAAAAGTCAACATCAAGGCCGGGCCCTATCTGAGATATAGAGAGAATTGAGAAAGGGGGAAAAAACAGACAGGGAAAGTATTTACAAATTTTTGAGAAAGTGAAAAACGTCTCTTGAAATAAGCCAGGTCATAGTTATTGGGAAAGACATGAGTTTACATTTACGGATAATGTTTGGCATGTGGAAGGTGAGATGTAGGCGTATGAGAAAGGGTAGTGAGTTGACGGATGAGTAAGGGAAGCTGCTGGTGAAAGAGATGAGAGAGGAGTAAGGACGTTTTCAGCAAAGAAGGAGGGCGAGTGACTGGGAGATGTACTAAAGAAAGCGGCAGGTAAATGAGGTATGACTTAGAGAGTACCGACGTACTTCAGGAAGAGCAAAGAGAATTTTCAAACGCAGGGGAAATATGTGAGAAGAACAAAAGGACAAATGGGAGTGACAGTAAAATGAGCAGGTAGGAGAAGGGATAGCAAGCGGAGAAGTAGTGAAAAAGAGATGTAGTGAGTTTTTGAAAAACTGCTGAATTTGTGAGGTGATAGGACGGTGGATGTGGTGTGTCTAGAATGAGTTTGCTTGCGGAGTGAAAGAGCTTTGGCGAATGGTTTGGTGAAAAGAGAGAAGGTAGGAAAAAAACTCGCATAAGATGAAGTGAGTCAAAGCAAGAGGAGAGTATGGGATTGCAGTTGAGTTTAACAAGAAAAGGGATGACGATGTTTTTCACTGATTATTTTCTATTGCTTAGGTGAAGTGCCTGAGGACTGGCAAAATTCATATACTGTATAGCGCTCTTTTGTAAAGGCTAAGGGAATAAAAGCGAGTGTTCGAATTACAGAGTTATGGGAGAGTGGTGATTTAGAGAGTACTGGCAAGCACAGAACATCTGACTGGAGGCACATTGTGGTTTCAGAACAGGTAGATGATGTGTGGTCCAGGTGTTTGCTTTGAAAAAATTGTGTGAAGATTACGTAGGGTAAGAGAGGGAATTGTATACATCATTTATGAATATGAAGCAAACGTATGATAATGTTGACAGAGATACGTGGTACGAATATTTGGAGTATGTGGTAAGTTACTCAAAGCAGCAAGGAGTTTGGACTAGGAGAGTGAGGCATACGTGCGACTTGGAGAGGAGAAGGGTGAGTGGCTCTCGGTGGAGCTGGGTCCGCTTTAAGGATGTGTGATGCCGCCGTGGTTGTTAAATATGTTTATGGATGGAGTGGTGAGGGTGTTGAACGCACGGGTGAGCGAGGGGCAAGTATACGGCATACTAGAGGTGGGGAAGCATGGGAGGTTGTACAGGTGCTACGTGCAGATGACACAGCTCTGGTGGCAGACTTCGGAGAGGTCTAGAAGCTGGTAATAGAATTTGAAAGAGTTTGTAAATGGGGAAAGTTAAGGGTAATGGTAAACAAAAGTGAATTACTTTAGGGGAAAAGAGAGAGATGAGACAGGATGTTTTGGGTGTACGTTTGAGTAGGGAGGAACTGGAAGACATAAATTTCTTTAGTTATCTGAGAGTGGACAAGGCAGTGGGTGAAGCCATAGGGGCTGAAGTGAATTATACAGAGGGAGAAAGGAACCGAGGTCTTGGGTGGACGGAGGAGAACGTGGAAGGAGTTGTCAGTGTCTCTTAAGGTCTGAAAGTATAGTGATCCCGACAGAGTTGTATGTATATGAGTGTTGAGCCCTGAATGCAAAAGAATGGAAGACGGTGGACGCTTTGGAATGAAATACCTGAGGGCAGTGCATTATGTGGTGCGAATTGGGTTGATCATGTAAGGAATGACAGTGTAGGAGAAAGGTGTGGTAGGAGGACTAGGTGAATGATATAGCTGACCACGGTGTGCGGAAATGGTTCAGACATATGGAGAGGATGAGTAAAGAGAGACTGATTGAGAAGCTTTACATGCCAGAGGTGGAGAGAGGAAGGAGGAAGGGGAGACTAGAAGGAGATGGAAGGATGGAGTGGAAGAGGTGCTGGGGTACCTGGGCCGGAGCATTAACGAGGGTGAGAGCAATTGCATGGGACAGAACGAACTGGGTCGATGTAGTATACAGGGGATGACGTGCTGTAAATGGGCTGAACCAAGGCATAGACAGCGGTGCAGTCAACCATGGATTGATTACCTGTAGAGCTTAGCTGTGGACGGTAATGTGTGCGAACGAGGCTGTTCGTCTTTTTTCTGACGCTGTTTCCTAGCGCTACCTCGCTGACGCGGGAAACAGCGATCAAGTATAATAATAATAAAAAAAAATAGTAATAATAATAATAAGAAGAAGAAGGGGAAGGAGAAGAAGGAAAA
>JAYMFT010245641.1:0-10984 GCA_038088735.1 Panulirus argus
AAAAAAAAAAAAAAATATATATATATATATATATATATATATATATATATATATATATATATATATATATGTATAATCATGTATATATAATATGTACATAATATGAAGATATCTTTCTTCTCGAACTTTAGTAGGGCATCATTCGTATGTGCCCCAGAAGGGATCTTGCTTTTTCAGTGAGAAGCCAAATATTCCATTATTTTTCAGATATCACTCAAGGAATACAGGTCTCGCCATTTATGTCGTAACTACGGACTATTTGATAACTATAACGCCAAGTGTAACACTAGTTATAGCAAGAGGTGATCACACATGAGGATATAAGGACACCTGCCGTAATAACATGAAAGGAATTCCACTTGCTGCGTGATGATTGAAATTTCACGATTGTCTCTCGAGAATTAATTTGATATATCCCGTTTGAAAGCTTTTATCGATACTAATGATACATCAAAGCCACGTCTCCCGGAGTGAATTACGATATCATACCCTTCGCTTAATTTCTGAAAAACTTAAGTTTTGTTTGAGAGCGTGTTTGATGAATTAGAGTCGACCCTTACGCTGATGATGACCCCAGACAAGAAAAAGAAAATCAGTTGTGTTAAACATCATGTGCTCGGGGAATGTTGTAGAATTTCAAAATTCAGCAATGACAACTGCTTGGCCCTCAGACCAGAGGGTGGCATATTTTATTTGTATAATAGTGCTGAAATGATCATATTCTAGAAATGTCCCGAGATTTGCCCACAGACGACCTTACGTTCTTTTACACTTGAATTTGCTGACGCCCAAGAAATTTTTTCATATGTATCTTACTGCTTGTCTACAAATGCACGTATATGCAAGCACAAAAATACAGAGACTCATACATAACCTCACACTTATAAGAAACCGCACAGACAGTACCTCTACAAGTTTAGATGCAACTGAATGTGGAAGGTTTGATATCAAAATTCAGTCCCATGTATTTATGTTTTTAGTGTGTGGAATGAACGTCATGTGTGTGTTATATGTGATACCAAACACAGCTGGAATGCTATCGAGTGCGAGAGATTAACTATTCAAGGTTTTGGCCATGCCTGTCTTTGGTTAGAATGGATGATAGTGGTTTCTTTTGGGATGTAGATATTGCTTTTTATGTGGGCCAGTATGATAACTGGACAGATGTTGTTGCATGAGTAGTGCTATGAAATGGTTGTAAGTTTTGAGGATTTTCGCTGTGTTCTCTGCAGGAGTTGATGGAAGGTCATGTAGAAAGATGCTGAAGAGGGATGGAGAAAGAAACGCTTGCTTGGCGACTCACTGTAGAACGTCAGGATTTTGGAGGTAGATATTTTTGCGAATGGCTCTAGCTCTGGCCAGCTATGAAGTTGGTTAACCATTTTTTGTTACTTTCGTAGAGGCTGGTATCAAGTTTCTTTCGTGTGAAGATGTATATGGGGACGGTGTCGAATGCTTTGTTGATAGCTACAGCCACGGGTATTCTTTAGGGGCAGGGTTGTGGTTGCTTGAAGCCATATAGGAAGTGTTGTATTAAGTTTGTGTGCAGTGTTGTAGTGGTGTGATTGGGGCTAGATTTGTGCTGTGTTGGTGAGGGTGGGCTATTTTGGCTACCTCTGTTATCGATCTGATCACTGGGAGTTTAGTTACGGATGATAACGGTGACATAGAATGATATGAGGAAGGAGAGCTGGATGGTTTGCGGGTTTCAGGGTGGGTACTATTTTGGAAAGTTTGCAGATGTCTTGAATTTTTTCGTGCAACCAGGTCTGCAAGCACACACTCACACACACACACACACTTACACACACAATTACCACCCTGAATGAAGGACAGAGATGGATCAGACACTATATGGGCTTGAAGGGGCCTTGTTACGGAAGAGGGAGCAGATGAAGGAGGAAGTGGGTGGAACTGGGGTTGGCTCTCCTGCCCTTGGCCAGAGCATGTGTAGCCGCTTTCCTCGGCCTCAGCATGTATAGGCCTAGTCCCCGGCCTCAGCTTGTGTAGGCCTATTCCTCCAGTAACATTGTATTTTCAATGGTGTCAAATGTCAGAGACCGTGTCGCGCTATACTAAGTTGAGGGAAGGGAGGAGGGATTTGTTGAGGAAAAAAAAGGGAGCGAGGGGGGCGGGGATCCGTGGCTGGGGAGGGTACGGGCTTCAGGTGAAGTGGATGTAAATGAAATCAAGGTTCTCTCGTTCCTCCTCAAGAAGTAGGCGAAGTCTGTTTCAGGGTTAAAAACTCGACTTTGAACGGTGGTGATATAGATGCAGACGATATGGCGCGATAGAAAAAGGTACAAGTTAGAGATGAACTGCTACGACTGAATTTTTTCATTTTCACAAAAAAAAGGAAGAAAATTTATCGTGCACCTACACACTCCCGTGGACTGTGGCGCGGAGGAGGATGTGGAGTACATAAAAAGGTCAGGGGACTGGGCCATAGTGGTTGAATTATTTACTAAGATATATGATGAGTAGACGTTTACGACAGGCTGTCTGGGGAGTGCTTAAGTATACGGGGTAAAATATCAATCATGCACATATCTTGTAGAATATGGGAAGAATCCCTTCTGAATTCACCGAGTCTTCAACAACGATTGTGGATGATTGAAGCGATGGTGTGTCTGCCACATGGGTTCTCGCTGGATGGAACGTTGACTGCATGTAAACGTCCCTGTAGCTTTCATAAGCAGAGCACACACATCCCTGGCATACCCCTGGCACACACCTCTCCTACAAAGAAACTCGCCTCCCTCTCCCCGGCTTCGTCTGCAGGGTCGCTGTGTACCCACACCCTTTCGACCTCATTCAGACGTACACTTTCGAAATTTTCATTTTTTCTTGCATCCTTTCCTTCTGCCCGACTGTGCTCACTGAACTTCCCATATTTTCAACTAAATGAACCACTCATTTTATGATGCCATATCTCTGCTACTTTGCTCACCTCAGAAGCTCTCTCTTTCTCTCCTCTGCCACACACACACACACACACACACACACACACACACACACATCTCTTGAACAAATAATCTCACCGTTGGCACTCCAACACCCGGGCCGGCGCCACACACCGCCTCTCATATGCATATATCTGGCTGAGCTACACACCTTCCTCCGGCAACACTGGTAACTTTTTTCTCTATTGTCATTGCACCTCTGGGACCTCTAGCGGGTCTTACGCCTTTCATTGCTTTATTCTTATAGTAAGCTTTCTTATTTTTCTTATTTCTTTTTTTACAATCCCCTTACGTAAATTTACTTGCCGTTATCTGAATGATCTCGCTTTTTTCAATTAAAGATTTCTGTGTCAGTGTTTTTTTCTACAAGAAAGTGAGTGAGTGCACGTCCTATGTTTTTCAGTAATAGTAATATGTTTCACCTCAACAGTGCACATGGTCACGCAGCAATATAAGCAAGACTGTGTTAACTGTCCTGACTCATACAGCAGAGGATGCAGTATCTTGCTGTTTATCCTTCCGTTTACCTTTGCATCTGTCAGTCATTTTACCTCCCCCATCACCACCCGTCACCAGTCCCAACCCCTACACCTAACTGCCAGCCCTCATCTTCTCCCCACTACCCCTTAGTAAGACTCCCACAACTTCAACTTCCGTTTCCTCATCATCATTTCCTTATCACGACCCTCATCCCCCTCCTCATACGTCCATCACTTCTTCCACCTCCTCCCCAGCCTCCTGTCACATCTACTACCTTCCTTGCCTCTTCGTTGAACGCTGTCACCTCCACTTCCTCTGTAGTCTCTCTCTTCTCTCCCATCACCTCTTCCCTCCTAACCTCTCCACTTTCCGCCATCATCTGCAGTACCTCCTGAAGACCTTCCTGCCCTCACCTCCACCTCAGCCCTCCAACAGTCACAATGCCTTCACTTCCACTACCCTCTCAGCACCTCCCCCAGACCTCTGGTCCTTACCAGGCACCTCTAATACTCCAAGCCGCACTATCCTCCTCAGGGAGATGGATCCTCCACTGCCAACTTACTCAACTGGACGTTCTCTGTCGTTTTTTCCTCCATCCTGGTGTTAAGGGTTCTCCAGCTCTCACCCGTGGCTTCCCTCGCTCCATCTCGTCCAAGTGGTCCGCCCTTTCTAGTTCCACTTGTTACGTGAAGGGTTCGCGGTGAGCAAACGACCACCCATCCATCCCGCGAACTTTCCCGGACCTCAGTGTAGCAAGAGTGTGGCCGAATTAATCTTTCTGGTGGTTTTCCTTCCACTTCTTTGTGCTGGTCTGGCTGGCCCCTGTTTTTACTTTTTCGCTTTCTTATTTGACTGCTTAATATCAGCAGATTTATTCCCATCCTTTTTGTTTTCTTTCCGTACCTTCTCGCGATCTTATCTGATTTATTCGGGTTCATTGTGTACCTTTTGTGTTTTTCTTGCTTTTGAATATTCATGTTTTTTTCGCGCAGTGAGAAGCGAGCGGAAGCGGGATGTGTCGACTTGTCTCGTTCGTTTCGAACTTTATGTCCGCGTCTTCCCTGACCTGCCTTGTTTACCCATAAATGCTGCCGCTAAGTTCATTATCTGTTCTCTCCTGCTGCAGTTCGCTGTTCCCACACTGCAGGCACGATCACAGCAATGCGCCCTGCGCATGCAGCAGTTTTTCCACTCAAAATCAATCGGGGTTCTCGGAGAATTTTTCATTTTTTCTTTTGTAAGTAAGCGGTTTCCTTGGAGAGGTCATGAATGATCACTCTTGGCCCTTAGAGACTCACCCAGTTTGGATTACTCTTCTTGAGTCCCCTGGTCACTGAAAAATGTAATAACGTTTTGCAGATCGCTGTCACACAGTTGTTGCCGCACTTCGAGTAATAGTTTTAAAGTCAGTATTGTTCTAACGCACGGTCCAGTGGCTCTCCTCTCAGAATTTTTAAGACAAAAAACCCATATTGGCACACAGACTTTCCCGGTGTTCGCGTTTTCCTCCTCAGTTGAGTGTGAAAGAGATGTTACTGGAATCACACACACACACACACACACACACACACACGCTTAGTATGCGTTATTCGGCACCAGACAGGGAAGTACTACGCACCGCCTGGATTTCGGGAGGGTTATTGTCGGCGGCTTTTTGAGCAGACACTGCGGTGACTGTTATGTTTCTCTCCTAGGACCAAGTTGCCGTTATCTTTCTGCCCCACTCACAAGTGCGTTTCTGGCAGTCAGTCCACAAACACACACTCTCTCCATCTTACACATAACACTCGACAACCGTGGAACTCACACACTCTTTGTTCTTAACTCTTAAATTTTTCTGCATTGAACTCAACGCGCTGCCCCTACCTGTTGGCAAAATCTCGTCTTAGCTGAAGAAAGTTCAAGAGCTGGAGCACAACGAGTGTAGAACTTGCCCCACCCCCCTACACTGTACAAATAGGTAATTGCGCACGAGAGTCTCCGTGGCGCAGTGGTTAGCTTTGCGACCCAGCGATCCAACAGACCTAGTTTCAAGTCCCGGAGAGGGCAAGCAGCTCACAGGCAATATAGCCGTTCATCAATGGGTACTTAGCGTAAACTGTGTGTGTGGATATGTGTGTATAAACATGATACGTGTATAGAGTCAAGAGACGGGGCAACGCCAGTGTAAAAATCTACCCCCCGTGACACTCGAAATAGTAATTACGAATATTAATCACACACGCACTTGCAAGACCCAGCTGGAGGAGGAGTGGGAAGACATGGGCCAAAATTAGGTCACGATTAGGAAATGACATGAGAATCAACGACCTCGTTAAGAGGATCTAATTTTTAAATTCCTGCAATTAGGTGTAAGCGTTTTATGCTTAGGAATTAATATTGTGGAATCGGCCTTTAGTCGAAAGGATAGAATATTCAGTCCGAGTGAAAGCCTCTGCCAACCAGATCCTCTTATGAGGTCTTTCGCTCTCTAGTCATTAACTCTGACCTCATCTGATTTGTATCCCGCATTCCCCCTCTGTTAGGTCCCTTCTGTGTTCCTGTGTGATTACCATATGTGTGTTACGGGGAGAGAGTTTTACACTCGTGTTGCCCCGTCTCTTAACTTTGTATATACGTACTGCGTCTTTACTCCTACCTGCATATTTTCACACACACACACACACACACACCAGCCTAAGCAAGGTACCAGTTTATCGTGCAGCCCCGAGGGAGGGTTGAACTACTAGATTGGGTGTGGGCCTACTGCCGCGCCTAGGATTTCATGCCGAGTTATGTTCAGTAACCCTAGTTACACCACCAAGGCCTGTATATATATATATATATATATATATATACATACATACATGCATGCATGCATCCATCCATACATGCATACATGATGCCCATACCGTTTTGCCAAAGGAGTTTTATCCTCTGTGAGGCTTTAAGTAGCGCTCATCAAACCGGCCGCGTCCGCTGAGTGAGACCACAAACTACAACGTGAAGAGATGTTGCCTCTATGTCTATGTGGGTTGAGTGAGGAGCAATTAAGCATAAAAAAGGCGTTCTGTGTCATAAATGCGGAAGTTGCATCGTGGGTATTAAGGAACTCGAGGTATGACGAATCTATGTTTGTGATATTGTATGGATGTGTGGTGTCCAAACTGTTGACGAGAAACTAATTCGTACATGTCTGGTGAGTTTGGTTCAGATGGTTGTATTTTTGATGGGATGGTGTTTAAGGCTCTGTTAGCATGGAAGTTATTTAGTGCTTGTCTAGTCGTTTAGGTCTATTTATGTGTTGTCAGAGTTGTTATTGTAGCAGGTAGGGAGATATGAAGTATGAAGAAGGTAAGCTTTTTATTTCTATTAAAGGTTGGAGGTTAGTTTTGGAGTGGTTTGGGCGGGAAAATTCTAGCGCTTCTGCAGAGATTTAGATGAAGTTTAGGAGGTATTGGAGGTGTTTAATGTTTGTATGCCTAGGCAGCTAGTGATTGTTCAAATTACCCTGTTTTGTGTGGTATGCTGTTTTCTTATATTTGCTTTTAGCAGGCAGATAAGGCATAGTTTAGGGCGGAGTAGATACACTGTTTGCTATGGGACCCATTTTCTGGCCCAGATCTGGTATCAGTTAGTATTCTAATGTTATTTACTAAATCTTTTACTTTCGTGTTGATGTTTGTGGTTCTGGGAATGAATGCCATGTGTGTGAGGAGTTTATATCAAGAGAGGAATGCGTATGTGTGAGTAGGAATAGAGGAGGCTGAGTTGTTCTAGGTGACGACGGGTATGTTTGGTGTTACCATGGGTGTTTAATCTGTTTGTCGATGGCGTGTTGAAGGAAGTAAATTACAAGGGTCTTGGAAAGAGGGAAGCGTGTGAAGTCCGTTGCGGGAAGGGGAGTCTGGAACGTGATTAAGTTGGTTACTAATGACACAGAACTGGTGGCAGACTCGAGTAAGAAGCTGCAGAGGCGAGTGTCTGAGTTTGGGAGAATATGTGAAAGGAGAAAGTTCTTTGTTAATGTAAATAAGAATAAAGTTATGAATTTTAAGAGAAGAGATATACAGGATAGTTAGAATGTGAGTCTGAATGGAAGAAAAGCCGGAGGAGGTACAATGTTTCAGATTTCTGGAAATGGATATGGCAGCGGATGGAACAACGGAGGCTTGAATTTAGTCATAGGGTGGGTGAGGGAGCTAAGATCCTGGATGCATTGAGGAGTGTGTTGAAAGAGATGCCTCTGTCTGTGAGGGCAAAGATGGGTACATTTGATAATATAGTAGTCCCAGCGGTGTTGTATGGATGTGAGGTATGAGTTATAGATAAAATAAAAGTACGGCAGAGGAGGGATGTTTTGTAAATAAGTGTTTTAGAACAGAACCGGACGTGTAGGAGGGTTGATTGAACAACGATATGGTAAGGAAGAAGTGTAATAAAAGAGCTAAAGAGGGAGTGCTGAAATGTTTTGGACAGATGGAGAAGATGGGTGAGGAGAGGCTGACTGAGAGCGCATACGTGTCAGAAATGTAGGGAATAAGAAGGGGAAGACCGAATTGAGAGAGTCATGGCAAGTGGTTTAGTGAGAAGAGAAGAGGTGGTGAATAAGTAGCAAGGTGGCCGGAGTGGATGGGATAGCAGGTGATTTTCTCAAGAAAGGAGATGACTGTGTTGTTGGTTGGTTGGTTATGATTTCTGATGTGTGTATGGATCATGGTGAGGTGCCTGAGGGTTGGCACAAGGTATATATAGTCCCACTGCATAAAGGCAAGGGGTAAGAAAGAAATTTTCAAACTACAGAGATATTCTGTGCATAATACACGATAGCTAGAGAGTAGATGAAGGAAAATGAGTCAATTTCTTCTTCTGTTCCAGTCGCTACCTTGCTAACGCGGGAAATGACGATGAAGTGTAATATATATCATGAAATACCCTATATCAGCAAAGATTCGAACTTCTACCATTTGTGTGGAAGCTGGGAGGGCATTGTGTGTTATATGAAAGTGCTCGCTCATTGCACTATATATGTATCTATGTGAGTGTGTGTGTGTGTGTGTGTGTGTGTGTGTGGGTACACCTTTGTTAAAGTTTATTTTCCCTTGAACACTCCTCTAATGAAGATGGTAGTGAACATCAAGATTACCCTGTGAGTGGGCTTTCCGTATGTTAATATAGGTTTATTGCAAGTTTCTTCAGGTAAATCGCCCGAAATATTATGATCAGAAGATGTTGCGTCGTACACTGGGGCAGTGAACACGAGATACAATCATGTAATGATCGCATAAAACGTTAAATCTTGGAGCAGGGTTTGTAAAAAGATTATAAGAGTTCGTAAAATGTTATTCGAGCGTTCTTTTATGTCTGCTAAACTGTATGAATCCACCAGGAATATTTTCTCTGCATAGGAAGTTGGTTAGATTTTATTGTTATTATCTTTGTTGTTATTGTTATTATTATTATTATTATTATTATTATTATTATTATTGTTATTATTATTATTTTTATTATTACTATTATTATTATTATTATTATTATTATTATCATTATTATTAATATTATTGTTATCATTATTAATGATATTATTATTATTATTATTATTATTATTATTTTCAATTTATAATCATAAGTGCTATTGCTAATACTTCTACTACTGCTACAGCCACTGCTTATGATAACAATAATGATTATGATAACGATAATGATGATAGTGATACTGTTATTATGATTAACACTGTGAGCATTATACTGTATCTTCAGCTGTGAACTTCGTGTGAGCTTCCGTGATAGGTTCGTTTTCAATTTTAGTTTTAAATACGTTATTTGTCAAGCGTACGCAGATAAATCACATTTATTGCAACGTGGATGAAGGGCCCATCGCTGGGGATAGGTGAACACATAATTGGGTGGCGGAAGGGCGAATGTGAGCCCCTGGAGCCAAGAGTGTTCCCCTGTACCTTGTTTTGTCTTATAGTGATTACAAGCTGCTCTCAAGTCTGGTCCAGCGATCCACAAAACTCCATTTCTGCGAACTGGAAAGTTGGTTTGATGGCCCAGATATTGGCCCAAGGACCTGCAAAGATGGTCCCGCGAACTACAGATCCGGTTCAGTGGCCTAGACTGTTGGTCCAAGAGCCAAATATTGGTCCAGCGATCCACAAAGATGGACCTGTGGCCCACAGATCTGGTCCATCGACCCAGAGACTTGGTCCAGTGGGCCATATAATCTGACGACTCGCATTACAGTCTCGGTGTCTCATATCCGTTGGTTTAGAATAACAAATCCAGCAGACTCCAGAGCTGGTCCAGCCAGGAGCATTCAGCTGTCCTAACTCCGGCGAGTTGAGTATGAGCAGACAGACGTTAGGGGTCACCGGGTCAGTGGCGGACTGAGACCATGTGTGGCTCAGGTGCTGGTCCATTGTAGAGTGTTGTAATGGGTCATGACTGCCCAGTGCCACCCCTAACCCGCACTCTGGCAACAACAGCCTCCAGGTAGAATCGAGGAAACCGGACCTGAAGCAGGCCATTTTCTCGTAAGGCCTGACTCATGTAGGTACTGGTCCCCGTAGGTAATCTACTGCAGACCGTAACTTCTGTACACCCGGGTCTCCTGCAGATCTGAGCCTACTGCAGGTCGTTGGTAACGGCAGGTCCTGGCCACCTGAGGATCCTTGCATCTTGTAGTAAGTCCTGGCCACCTGTAGGTCTTTGCTTCCCATAAGAACTCTTATGTTGTATTTCCTGACCTCACGTGGGTCCCGGTTTCCTTAAGATCCTGGCCTCTCGTAGCTCCCGGTCTTTTGTATGTCCTGCACTCCCGTGTCCTCAGTCCAGTACGTTTCAGCTCCACTGTACTTTAAAAGGCTCCGTAACACAGGATATGCTTCATTCATGTGTGCGGTAGGACAAATTCAGATGAGTTCTACCGTCCTGCATGATCATCCATGAACTGGCTCATCCATGTGTCGTACAATGCAAAGCAAAGATATTCCGAATTAGACTCCAGAAGACCTTGCGTTACTTTTGAAAATTGATTAAACAAATGCTGAAGCTGCTACACCACTGGCGAACGGCCCACTTCTTCAGGAGCAGGTTGTCTGTCGGATGTTAGACTCTCAATGAAGAACGAGTGGATATGTTGGATTATGACTGTAACAGTGACTGATGTCCATTTTAGAATCTAGACAAAGTTTTGACCACTAGACAAACCTACTTTAGAATTGTAATACCCTATGTCCTGTATCGTACACTATATAATCCATGATTTGCGTTACAATTTTAGCGAAAGTTATAAAATAAATCAGCGCACACGCTATTTTCAATCTACTTGCGTCCAATTACAAATTTAAGTGAAGATGGAAAGAGAGGGTCAGCCATTCAGATGATCCGCTGGTGTCACGTGACTGACTCAGACCAACCATATTGGTTATGGATTTTCTCGCTTCCCCGACCAATCAGAGTTCAGAAACCTCAAAACAAACACATACGCTTCCCAAGGGCGCCGCGGTTACCTCATGCGCGGGAACTAAACCGCAAGGAAGCCTCATATATATATATAT
>JAYMFT010245652.1:0-10984 GCA_038088735.1 Panulirus argus
ATATATATATATATATATATATATATATATATATATATTTATATAGTTTTTATCATTTTATTTTTTGGAGGCATGTTTTTTGTGTTGTTCTTATACGTGAAGGTGAAAGATACATGCAGTTTGTTCTTCTTGACACATGGAGGACCGTGTATCTCCAAGCCTGTCAGCGCCATCCAAAAAATCTCCATACTGCTCTGGTTCACACGTCACTGAGGCAGTTGCCAGACTCCTTCTCTTGTGGAAAGAAAGTATAAAATCCCATGAAGGAATGAAGTTGCCCAGAGGCAGCGACGTAGGAACTCTGATGAATGAGAGTAAATGAATGTGTAGAAAAATGGCAGAGAAATATACGAGATAAGTATCAGTAATTTTTTTCCTCTCTCTCTCTGGGTGCGGTGATGTATGAGGTAGAGATTCTGTTGGATGATTTCGGGACCGATTGTGATTTGATTTTAATAAAAGATATGAAAGAGAGGGATGGAGAGGAGGCTGCTGGCAGCAGTTCCAGTCATTGTCGGGGAACATATTTAACTTGGTATTTTTATACGTATGCATGATTGCAATATCAGAGTGGCACTTCAGTACATGTCGAACTGACGTCTCGTTTTTTGAATGTTTTGTGTCCCGACATTTTTTCACGTCCATATATTGCAGGTGGGAGGCTTTACTTGCCGCGGATAAATCTGGTGATGTGTGTGCTGAACTGGCGGTGCAGGTGGCCTGAGGGATGTGTGTGTTACCTGCCTGCTGCAGCTGGGGTGCTGGAGTGCAACTGGGGTGCTGTTAGGGTGCGGCTGGGGTGGGACTGGATGCTGCAGCTGCTGCTGCTGTTGTTGCGGTGGAACTGGGTGCTGCTGGGATGCCGCTGTGCTGCTGGGGTGCTATCAGGGTGCTGCTGTTAGGATTGAACTGGGTTCTGCCTTGATGCTGCTCTGTTGACGGAGTGTTGCTGGGGTCATTCTACTGTTGGGGTACCGCAGTGGTGTTTTGAGTGCTGCTGGGGTGTTGCTGCTGCTAGGGTGCTACACGTGTGGAACTGGTGTGCTTTCGCTACTGTGGCTTCTTGGGGGGGGGGGATGAGGTTCTGCTGGAGTGCAGCTGGGGGTGCTATGAGGATGCTATTGGAATGCTGCTGGTGTCATAGGGGATGCAGCTGGGTTGTTGCTGCTACTGGGGTCCTGTTGAGGTGCGTCTGACTAGCGCACGAAAGGATCCGGGGTGGGTCGTGACATCATGAGTAGATGATCACGTGGGTGACCATCACTGGTACTCCGGGTCTCATGGTTACGTGGGTGACGTCTTCGAAGATTTGTCAAGAACACTGTCCACACCGGACATTAGGCAGTGAGATGGCGTTGGCACATCGATCTCAGAAGCCACTGTCATACATGACCGCATTAGTGTAGACGTATCACACATCAGGGGAAACGATGGTCATCGATCCTGAAGTCATGATGAATCTCCTGCAGTGGGCGGAAGACTCGAGCAATCAGTCGAACTATCCCGGGAAGGGACATAAATCTTTCGAGTTGTGACCACTCAGCGCTTACAGAGCGAACGCCGTCGCATTCGGCCGCTCCCACGTCGGACATTCTGTTCCGAACAATATCGATCTAATTTATTCCTTGCGCTCATAGCGCTTGTATTGATTTATTTCTCGAATGCGAATACATTTTAGCACGTGTCCAATATACGTACAGTAATATTCTTAGTGACGTTTTTGGCCACTTTAATAGATGAATCCAGCGAGATCCACAAAGATGAGGTGGCAACAGTGCAAGTGCGCCGTCAGGGTGATGTTCATGGCATTGTACGGAGTCGCACTGACTCCTGCTAGGATGACCATAGAAAACTACAGGTTTTGGGAGCGATACATACCGGAGAAGAATCGCTGGCAGTAAACATTCAGGGAGACATGATTACTAAAGTTCTGTCACTTGATGTTGGAACGGTTAGTGAACAACAACATTTCCACAGCTGAGCAGGCATCAGAGTAGGGGTCCCTCCCATTATTAAGAAGATCAGAGAGAATTCAGCTGGCCCTTTCCTCTCTCTCTCTCTCTCTCCCCCGTGTCGTGACCTCACACCCCATTTTCTGATCTAGCAGCTTCATCTCTCCTGAGTTTGTTCCTTTCGGTATAGACCTGAGTATTATCACGTGTTCCTTTCCATTGTGTTTATTAATTAACCTTTTATCGATCAACTTTTAGCATTTGTATTCAGTCGATTACAGTGCTCGTTAGACTGTGTATTGTAGCTCGTTGATGAGTATTGCTGAAGATGCTTCCGAATAGTTGAAACGTTAGATTAATATGAACTAGAGTGTGACCATCCGTCCTGTGATATTAAACTGGTTCGCTTTTTCACTCGTCAGCGAGGTGGCGCCAGGAACAGACAAAGAAAAGGCCTCATTCGTTCACATCCATTCTTTATCAGCCATGTGTAATGCACCGAGACCACAGCCACCGGTCCACAACCAGGCCCCACAGACCTTTCCATGGTTCACCCCGGCCGCGTCACATGCCCTGGTTCAGACCATTGACAGCGCTCCAATTTACCCTAACACGCACAAGCCCTTCACCCTTGCTGCATGCACTAAAAATATCTCTCACTCCGTTCCTCCACCTCCAGTTTGGTCTCCCCCCGTCTCCTTGTCCCCTCCAACAGTGACACACATCCACCCTGTCAGTATCTCCCCGTCCGTCCTTTCCACATGTTTCAGACCGCTCCAGCACGCCCTCTTCACCTGTCCCAACCATCATACTCTTCTTACTACCGCACGCACCTCTTCCTTACCCTTATCTTTCCCCACCTGATCATCCCTTAAACCATACGCTGTCCTTAAACATACCTTTATATATAGTATATGCATAAAACCACAGGAAAATGAAACACGATAAAATAAGATCCCAAGTGCACTTTCGTGTAATGATCACATCGTAGAACAGTCAACTGATATACAAGGAAGAGGCGTTGCTAAGACGCCATTGGAAACAAGCGTTACCGGATGATGGTGTTTAGGTTGGTGTTGTTTGGGTCTGGCATCATGCCTAAAATTTTTATTATGTGGACAAGAAAGGGAACTGTCCACAAATTTTGCCTACAATAAAGCTATCAAGTTTGTATAGACCTTCACTAATATTTATGTTACAATTCTTTTGTGTATTTAATAACAGAAGTTTCAATGACATTTCTTTTGGTCAAGGAGTTACAGTTAATTAGCATTACTCCAGTCAATACGGTCATAATTTTTAACATGATTAAACAAAGCATTTGATTCTTGTCTTGTTCTTTAACGATATCTGTGTTGCTTAAGTCTAACATAAAGGTCCGTTCCAGTCTGTCTAACATAAAACATATTTCAATTTATACAAGGTATTCTATAAACACAGCCTGCAGAATTTTCATGCGTTTTTTTTATTAAAATATTCTCTATAGTATTGTTATTGCTGAAGGCTACATTTACGTTAAAGGATTTGAGCAACCTGGGAAGTAATGTAAAATTATCACTGAAGGGGAGAACTAAAAGATTCTTGCTCTCAAGAATCTTTTAGTTCTCCCTTTAAGTGGGTTATCTATATTCAGAAAGCAATTGCTTAACTTACATTGCCGTCTTAGGGCAGGCATCAGGCCAGGCGACTCGCCATGTTAAACCGTGCGTTATGACTGCTTGTAACGCCAAGGGTTCATAATTGTTTGCAGTAAGTGTTACCATTTTTGCCGATGAGCGCTGGGACCGAAGAAGGGCGGCTAAAGTCCTTGGGATGTGCACTTTTCTGTGAAAATCCGGAAGTCCCGTAAATCTGGGGTGTAGGAATCATAGACGTAGGGTTCTTTAGGAAGGACGACGTTTATCTTTCCAAGGGCTCAGAGCTCGGTCAGGTCACTAGCGACTATTTAGGGAGGCGTCTGGGACATTCCTAGTGTTGGAGATGAGAATAGACAGCCTATGATGTGTGAGGAACTGCGTTGGTTACGAATTTGAGTGACTGGATATAACCTATGGCTTTAGATGATGACCTTGAGGTCTTGCGCTCCTGTGAAAGCTTTTTAGGAGAGTTTCCTAAATAGTCTTTCGCCACCTAGTCGCTGCGATTGGTGAATTTTACCCCACATGATTAGAATATTAATTCTCTTGGGGTTGATTAATAATGTAGCCTGATTTTCCTTTGTGGCAGTATTTACTCTTAACAGAAGTGAGGAAACATGAGAAACACAAGTACCATGTCAGGCTCAACTACTTTAGGTCATTGTCCTACCAGAGATTCGTTTTGTTTTGACAACTTCATCACAGTCACGGAGTGGTGCTGTGAGTGATATCCACGAGGCGTATGTCACGTCCCATTGTTATTAGGAATACCTGTGGTTTCTCCCCATTTACTTGTCTTTGCAAGTAAGAGAAAACTAAGAACTGGTGCTTTGGGGTATTAGTATTCGTTACATCTATATATGTGGTCTTGCAGTTCCAATACCGGCCATTGAGGAAAGTGATCGTGATTGTTCGGAAACTCCCTGGAGGCCTTCATTTGTGGCGACAGACTTGTTCCTGCAGCCCTCGTCTTGATCCGCAGAGCAAGACTGCCGCCTGATGGGATTCTTGTAGCAGTCAGTCATGCACCTTGAGAGGTCCAGGGCGAAGTAAATGATCAGGAGGCAGAAAAGATGCTTCCATGTCACTTGTCTTGTTCCGTCAGACCCGACTGGACTGTAGGAAGATCCTTCCATCCGGTAGAGGAAGTAGACAGTAGAGTATTGGACTTGGAAGTCGGATGTTGGAGTCTGGTGTGTCTCGAGTCATCCCACACGAACTGATCTGTAACTTGTATTATTGTTTTATGTTTTGTGTTTCACTTTAGTTTTAATCTTTTTCAGTTAGTATATACTCGTTAGTTACCTGATTATTCATTTGTCTTTCGTTGTTTTACGCCCAAGTTAAGTTGTATTATTGATTTGTGTATTCATTTGTCATATTGAATAGTTTTCCTGGTTATGTATATTTGAGTGACAGCTAGAGCATATATTTAGTTGGGGATAGAGTTTAGCATCTCGTGTGAGGATTTGTACTAATTGTCTCCTGCGACTTCAGTAGACACCCACCAGTGTTTGTTGCTGGGGACGTCACATATGCTCCAGCTCTGTACAGGAACATCACCTGCCAGACTTTCCGTGTATACATAGGTGTTACCTTCCCCAAGAGTAACCCTCTTTTTTCCATATGACATAGGACGAATAGCACGACTGGGATATTCTTCCGTAACCTAACAAAACAAAACCCTAACCTAACCTAACCTCACGTAGTCTTTTAAGGAAGAAAATCCTGATCGCCCATAACGGAACCATCTTAAGATCTGATACTTCAGTCTTAGACTATCAGTAGAAGTGAAGGTCCTCAATGTATTTTAAACGAACAAGATTATGATGAAGAGTTCCTGGCCTTTAGTAACTGCGAGTGTTAAATTGTGGCCTTCCAGAGTTTGTAAGGATTTAAAGGTTTTCAAATGTTGGGATTATGAAATATATACTACCACACCGTCTCACGTATGGGAACTGCGTAATGGATAACATCTTGTCTGCAAACTTTATTTCCATTACAGGGACTCCAGTCATGGTGGGAGTTTTTTAAGTAATCCATAAATAAAGAAAAAAGAAGAAGCATAAGATAAAGATTTTTAGGAATACGTTTATCACATATTATCAGGATAATGAGATACCATTTGCCTGATAGTGTCTTATATGACCTTTACATTGGACGGAGCGCCTCATTACAGTAGCTGGGGAAATGGTGCCGAGGGTTGCCCGAGATCATGCAGCGGACTGGACAACCCTTGCCGAGATGTGGCGGCCCCCCGGGCCACCGGTAACTCAGGGCCAGCGGGCCGCCAGTAAAATGGTCATTAGCATGTGGGTGTTGGATCTTTCCCGAACACACACACACACAGGAAGGTGTCTAGTTTCCAGTTGTTTTTTCAGTTAAGAGAGTTCACACAAGAGAATGTATATCAATTTTTTAATTATGATCAGAACTGACATGATTAGATGATTTGTTTTTCAATTCAGAGTTCTGCTTTTTCCAGTTATGCACTACGGTTTCTATTTATATTTTGCATGAAAGAAAAAGAAAATTAATTCATAAAGTTGGACGGTTGGATTAACTTGTTTCATAAAGCAGAGGTTTTCTTTATTTCCAGGTAAAGTTGGATGATGACAGACAGTCACCTACGCTCTTTGCTGTGACAGGAAGTGGACCAGCCTTGACTTCTAGTAGGTGGATTGTGGTGGGTAATGATCAGTGGATTAGATACATCTCAATTCCTAGTGGATGGGTTAGTGGTGTTGATCCCAATTATATCCTCTTCTGCCACATTACTCACCTTCTCATAGAAATCGCCCATCACGGATACCCAGTTCTTGCATCAAAACTGCTGACACACTCACTCAGCTGCTCCCAGAACGCTTACCTCCCATTATCTCTCTTCTCATGATCAGGTGCATAAGTATTTATAATCACCCATCTCTCGCCATCCACTTTCATTTTTACCCACTTCTGTCTAGAGCTCACTTCCTTACACTCACACAGTCTCATGACTTGTGCTTTAGGAGTAGTGCTACTCCTTCCTCAGTTCTTGTCTTCTTACTAACCCCCAACTTTACTCGGAAGACATTTCCAAACCATTCTTCCCCTTAGCTCTTGAGCTTTGTTTCACTCAGAGCCAGAACATCCAGGTTTCTTTCCTCAAACATAATACTTCTCTCTCGTCTCTTCTCATTTTGGTTAAATCCACACGCATATAGACACCCAAGCCGGAGCCTTCGAGTAGGTTGAGCACTCTGCCTGGTTCCTTCTCTTCCGTCTTTTAGAAATTGAAATTTAAGAAGTGGGGAGGACCCCCGTTTCCGCCCCCGCCCCAATTAGTCGCCTTCTACGACACACAGGGAATACGGCGGTAGAATTATCCCCCCCCCCCTGCCAGGGGTTGGGGTTAACTGACATTATTGGATTAGGTACTGATCGACAGGCATGCAGAGGAAAGATTGTTGGGTATGAGCGTGAGAGGGGCATAAGTTGGAATATCTGATCATTTCCTCGCGGAAGTAGGTGTAAAAGTTTATGGTTTGTTTAAAACGAGACGAAATCGCATATGTTTGAAGGAGCTGGTAACAAGTGAGCGAGTTTGGAAAAGAGATTTGTGTTCATATAAGCTAAAGAGAAACTGAATAAAATAAAAAGACGGCTCCAGGGTAAAAGCAAGTGAAACGAAGAAGAGTGGAAGGTATGGAGGGAAGTGTGAGGTGTGCGGAAGGTGGGATGTGTAAAATGAAGGTAAATCGCTTGTGAGATAGAAAAGGGAGATGTATAGACGGTACCTGCAGGAAAGAATTGCAAGTGGTTGGGAGATATACCAGAGAAAGCAGCATGTGGTTCAGAGAAAGGTTACGAGAGCTGACTAATTAGGGCAAATGATAGATTTGATGAGAGAGTATACATGGACTTCTGAGAGAATAAGAAAATGTTGGAGAGGAAGGTGCATAGAGTGAGGAGGACAAGGAACAGACTGGGATGACTGTGAGGAATGAGCATTTTGGTGTGTCTGGGAGGTAGCATAAGAGTGAGATGAGAGTCTTGAAAGCCTTGCGTAAGATGGAGAGTGGCAGAGCGGTTGGAGCGGGCGAGATTGCTATTAAATATCTCAGGTAAGGGGATGCCGGTGCTGTTTGTTGGTTTGTCAGAGTGTTAGATGTTTGCTTGACCAAGAAAGAGGTATCAGACGACTTGCAGATCTGATGCATGTCTAAGGGCAAGGAATAATCGAACTACTAGGTATAAGTCTGCTGGGTATGCATAGTAATACAGGAGAGTATTGACTGAGGGGAAGGTGGTAGGGCATCTGACTAGGAAGTAACTATGTGGCTTCAGAAGAGGTAGATTTATGGACCAGGTGTTTGCCTTGAGGAATTTGTCTGCGGAAACTTTGGAGAAAGAGAATGGTTTGTACGTTGCATTTACGCACCTGGAACAAGCGTATGATAGGGGTTGACAAAGATGGAGTGTGGAAGGTGCTGACTATATATATAGGGAGGGAGTAAAGTACTGAATGCAGTGTAGTTTTTACTGGGAGGGTCATATGTGAAAGTAGGAATGGAGGAGGGTTAGTAGTTCCTGGTGAAGGTGGGTCTGCGTCGAGGGTTTGTGATGTCACCGGGGCTGTTTAATATTTTCATGGATGGTGTTGGTGAGGGCGGAAAATTAGAGAGTATTGGAGTGAGGGGTGACGACGACGGCCATGATTGATAACCCAGGCAGTTGTTAGGCCTAAGCCTCAACCAACCAACCAACCAGGTGTGTGTTGGCACTGGGCCTTAATCTCATGATGGCCCGCTTTCAGTATTACGATGGGAACGCAGTCACGAACTCTTATTGAGTCCCTGGTGGAAACTTGCCTAAGGATGCCTCTTCGGCAGTAGCCTCTCTCTCTCTCTCTCTCTCTCTCTCTCCTTTTTTTTTAACGCGTGTGTTGCGATTCCATGCTTTAACCCCCGGAGAACAGCGATGCTACCTATGAGCAAGACGATTCGACCCTTGAGCACGGCGATACGACCATTGGGTATGATGGCCCGGCCTTTGACCTGATCCTCTCAAGGTCAAGTCAAGGGTCGTGCCAGCCATCATGCCCGATGGTCGTATCGCCGTTTGGACGACGGTTCAGCAGCTGATTGGCCTCGGATGCAGCAAGACACGAACGTGACATACATGTTGAATCACAGATTGTAAGAATTGGTGGAAAGATCACCGTAAACTATGACTAGGAAGATTAATGATCGTATTTCTCTCTCTCTCTCTCTCTCTCTCTCTATCTCACCTCAGGTGCAACTGTTCTGACTTGATCACGACACTAACGGAAGTGAAGGTCATGTACGCTCGTTTGGGCAGTACCTCTCATGGGGTTAGCGATAGAAAATGAGACTAATGTAGGAGAAAGGTTAGGCTGGCGACCCCCCAGCCTGGCACGGATTATTCCCCATAGTTGGTGCACGTGGCCTCGGACGTAGACCACGCGTACACGTTACATGTGGCGTCGTATCTTGTGTATCTTACGTATTTTCCATTCATTCTGGACATCGTCTTGTCAGGTTTGATCTGGTCATTTTTCATATTATGACTGACTGGATGGTAATGGTTGAGATCATTAAGACCGCTGATATGATACTGTGTGCTAGGTGTGTGTGTGTGTGAATCAAACCTCAGGTGTTTTGGTCCTAGTAACAGGCTTGGTAAGCTGTGTTTGTTGGTGGCTGTGTTGAGTAAAGCTTGGGACGCTGGATGAGAGATGGGTGGTCGATTGCCAACACGTAAGCTCTATGGTTCATGCTTGCGAGACTAAATTCAGGGAAAGCCTTTGTAATATAAGTCAAATAAATGCGATGTAGGTATGTAGATGATAGAGAAGACCAGAGTGTGAGTGATGTATGTTTCTCGTACGAAAAAAGATATACCATGGGAAGGGGAGGTATTGGGATGAGTATGGAAGAAAACGATTCATATTAGATGGTCCTGGGAGGAGTGACTGTGAGAAATGAAGGAGGATAAAAGAAGAGACTTGGAAGAATGAAGGTTTGAAACAGATGATTTAGCGGAATTTAGTTGAGAGTTAGAAAGGTAGCGGTGAACGGTTACAGATGGAGTGCAGACGAACCTGGAAGTAAAGCTGGAGGTGAACGGTACAAGGTGAGGAACCGACGGGGTGCAGAGGAAGTTGAGGAGTGCGACAGTTCGGGCTGCCGGAGAGGTGGGTCTGGCACTATCAGGATGGTTTACGTAGGCAGGAACAAGACGTATGGAAGGTGCTTGACGAGAAGTTGATACGTATCCCTTAAAGCACGACGGTACGACTCTTGGACATCATACCCAAGAGTCGTACCGTCGTGCTTAGTTAACGTTAAGGTCAAAGGAGAGGGTCGTGTCGTCATTCACAAGAGCTGAAGACCTTAAACGAGGTAAGATATGGGCAACTGAAGATGGACACATTACCCACAGATCAGAATATATATATATATATATATATATATATATATATAACTTTGGGCAATGAAAAGCTCATTTATGAGCGCGAATCACACATTTCCTACTTTGATTATCCTTAGGTCATGATTTCTCATTTAGTCCATCAGGGAGGCTCTTGTAAGGAATGTGCGGTTTATGGAAAAACAGGAAGAACTGTTCTGAGAATCAGCCTGTTATTAGCGTTTTTAATTGGATGTGGTTGATGTATGCCAGGCAGGGTACGTAGCGTCCCAGTGTACTGCCGTGTGGCCCACGCAGTGTGCGATAAGGATTCATTCCAGTGCGGCCAGCGCGGGTCGAATGTGAGGTGTGCTGCTCGCACCGCCGTCCATCTGTCTTGTGTAGTGCAATGGGTCGAACAGCCGGACAGAGAGTCTGCCACGGATGCTCTCCCTGACTTCCTCTTCCCACTTCTCTTGTCTTATTCCCCTCGTCCCTCATATATTATCGCACATAGACGCCATTCCTTGTGGCCATATAACATGAGAAGTCCCTCATTTGTTTCAACGTCAGGCTCTCCGTCAGTCTCCCTTTTCGCCTCATTCTTGACATTCTCCTCGCCTCACAGTCAGGTGTAAGGAGTGTGGGCCTCCACTACCTGCCTTGGCGCTTGTTAGTCTGCACTTCCAGTGTCGTGTTCCTCACCTTCACCCAACATTGTGGGCTACACCTCCTGCAGCCACACTGTGCCACACAGCCACGGCTGCTGAACTTTATTCCTTCATACCTTTCCTTCGGAACGACAGAGAATTGAGTAGTATATATATATATATATATATAAGATATAAATAATTTATATGATATATATAGCATATATAATATAATATAATATAATATATATATATATATATATATATATATATATATATATATTAAATTTATTTTATTTATTTATTATTATACTTGATCGCTGTTTCCCGCGTT
>JAYMFT010245663.1:0-10983 GCA_038088735.1 Panulirus argus
TGTCAACCTTTCCTCACTCATTCGTTCCATGTGTCCAAACCATTTCAACAAACCCTCTTCTGCTCTCTCAACCACACCCTTTTTATTACCACACATCTCTCTTAACCTCACATTACTTACTCGATCAAACCATCTCACACCACATATTTTCCTCAAACATTTCATTTCCAACACATTCCTGGGAACAGGGGAGAAAGAAAACTTCCCACGTATTCCCTGCATGCCGTAAAAGGCGACTAAAAGGGGAGGGAGTGGGGGACTGGAAATCCTTCCCTCCATTTATTACTTTTCCAAAGAAAAGGAACAGAGAAGGGGGCCAAGTGAAGTTTTTTCCCCTCTAAGGCCCAGTCCTCTGTTCTTAACGCTACCTCGCTAACGCGAGAAATGGCGAATATGTATGAAAATATATATATATATATATATATATATATATATATATATATATATAGCCGTGTCAGGTCAGAAGATTATTTGACCTCACCGCCCCCGGCCTTGTCAGGTCAGGTCAGGAGACTACCTGATCTCGCTAGAAGATTACCTAATGATGCCACGCCTCAGATATGCCTGTATATATAACCACCCTCAACACTTGTACATTTCTCTCTCTGTCTGAAGATGAAAAAAACGAAAGTACTAACTGTTCTTAATTTCTCCAGTGGTATATTGTGCATTTACTTCTTCATGGTGGTGAAGGTTCTGCATATATGTATATATGATTATAGAAATGGCTTTAGTTTCAATTATGCCAACGTATGCATATTCTGCTTTGAAGTTTATACGCATAGCGTACCTGCTACCACTATCAAATATGGCAATAAAAGTCATGGCTATCAGGTAGAATATTTACATGTAAAAGTAGGTAATGGACTTGTAAAATATCAATAGAACCCTTAAGAACTCCATTTAGTAGGTGAAGTGAGAGTTGAAATATATGAACATTTTATTCGTCATTCAACAGCTTGGTCTACAAATGAGCCAACTCATCATCCTGGGCCCAGTCGTGTTGTGGGGTTAGAGGACCTCTGATGACTATTCCATGTATTCATAGTGTATTCTGATTGTTGAAATTTGGCAGCATGTTGGCAGCATATTTTCCTTAGTGTGACTGGTATATTTTGTTTAGAATATTGTGCTGAAAATTTTGATAAATCTTGGATAAAATTTCTGAATATGATGCACATTTTATAAATTATAGAATGAATTCCTTACATTGTATATAGTTGAAACAGAGTGGGATTATATGTGTAGGCCCTCCAACTACATCAATTTTAAGTTCTCAGAAAGTGGGCAGGGTCTTGAAGTAGAGGGATAGAGGTAAAAATGCTCCAAATGAGCTGTTGAAATTGGAATTAATGCATTCATAACCCTTTCATGCCATTTTAGCAAATAGTAACGAAAAAAGAGGAACACTTACAGCATTCCAACATATTCTAATGGCCTTGTTTTATGCATGAACATTAGAGAAATGATCATTGTTTGGACATCTGACAAATAACATTCACCTTGTGCTTGTCCAGATTCTGTAGAGCTTTCTTCAGTTTGTATATCAGTATACAAGCCAGATGAAGCTGTATTACAAGAAAACTTGCATGTAGACTGTAGAAATGTTTAATATCCTTTATTATTGATACATCATACTGAACACCATCATACTTCATAACATTTCAGTGCAGCTGAATCTAAGTTTTGCAGATACGTTCTGGGAAAGTTCAGTTTTTTAGACCTTTGCAATAGTATGGTGAGGCTGCAGACCAAAAAGGTTATCCTTCTGGGTACATAAATTCTTGTATAAGTAGAGATCTTCCAACAACTCTTCTCCAGGAACATCTCAAATCCTTTGTTTGATGGACCAATGCAGAGAACCTCCAAATGCCCAGGTCTTGAAGATATTCAACTCGTATGGTGGCTGAGATGGGCATATTTAATCAAGCTGGATCATCCATCCTTTAGAGGGTTATGTAGGAGGAGGCACTTGGGTGGCAGTACAAGTCCTTTCATATCAACAAAAGAAGGATCCTTTCCTTAGGAGTGGCACCTAAAGTGGATCTCTTTGCCGCTAGAACCAATACCTTACTACTGATGTGGGTATCACTAGTTTTATACATGAGGGCAGTTGCAATGGACATTGTCCTTGGATTGAAATTACTGGAACCAGATTTTTCTCTCTATCCTAATACTTCTTGGGAAAATTCTCTCTAAATAGTTAGTTTTGACGGTTTAGTAATGATGGTGACCGCAAATTAGGGTGACAGCTTTGGTGGATTCTGATACGTGCACTTGTGTGAAACACCTCTATAGGCAGAGGTTTAGAGAATACATAACAGATGGCCTTTTAAAAAACATTTGCCTTTCTACTCAAAGATTATTGTAATTAGTCTTGAAAGCTTTGTAGTCCTTCCTTGAAAATGCTGATGTCTTATACATGACTGAAGCCTTGTGTTTGGAGTTCTTCTCTAGCTTTTTTTCACAGCAAAGATAATATCTAGCTTTTTTTCACAGCAAAGATAATAGTGACATAATTATGTCTTATAAGAATGCCCTTCAAGAGCCCGTCTTTGGGTTTTGGTATTAAACATATCTGATCCTTTTCTTTGACGAGAGCAGTGTCTTCATCACAACCCAAGTAGGAGCTTTCTGAAGTCTTAGATGTTTACAATGATAGTTTTCTGGCAGTTTAGCTCCTTAATGTCTGCTTATAAAAACCCTTTCTTGTATCCCTGGGGAATAGTTGGTGAATTACTGATAGTGTCTTAATTCAAGAATGTTCTTTCTGAAGACAGTCTTAAGGGGTTAAGATAATTAGAATGAAAATGTTAAAATTAGAAACAGCCATATTATGATCAAATCTTGGAAGACTTGGAAGACTACATCAAGAGAACATCATGCCTTATGCCCAGTGATATATCTCGGAGACCTTTTGGAATTCTTAAGAGATTATTGTGCACCCTGGAACCTGGAAACCCTTTCTGGTGAGAAAGTCTCTATATGGAGTAATAAACTCATTCTGTTGGCATAATGTAATAAAGCTGGCTACTACCTTCACTTTCTTAAGAAGCTACTCATTCGAGGAAATCTAGAAATGGGGTCTTAACACTCATTGACCACCTTTGTCAGGTGGTTTTATAGGTTAGATGTTTTGAATCTACCCTGTGTGGCTCTGAAGAAACCTCCATTAGGAGTGTGCCTCTGAATTACCATTGAAGGATCTTGTACTCACTTGGATTTAGTCTTCATGTCTGAAAGTGTTTCTCAAAGACCTTTTCCATATGGTTATGCTTTCATGCTCATGGGACAGACCCCAGAGGATAATGTAGGTTTTGAAAACCAAAAAATAATTTCCTCTCCGAGGCACTTTTGTCCTAGTTGGTGTTCTTCCTCTGCCCTGTCTTTCTTGATTTTTCTTGGAAAACTTTATCTCCTAAAAGACTGGCTACTTTTGGATTGACAACCAGTGTTTGCAAATTCTGAGCTGCAGAGCAGCTTGTTGGAATAGAGTGATGTCATTTCAGTTAGGGACCGGCCTTGATGTGGACTTTTGTCCGTGACTGGAGCCTTCAACATAAAAAACAAAGAAAAAAAAATTTCCATAGAGGTTTCTAATTGGCCACAGGTGGAGCCAAAACAAGTAAGCTGTCTTAAACATGGTTGAGTGAATAGTGAAGGATGGGGAGCATCAGTGCTTCCTCTGGAAACACAGAGTTGAAAGGCTGAAACCTTGATTTTCTAAGAAAATATCCGAGAGAATTTCCCATGCTCACTGAACGCCAGAATGAAAATGTTTTCTTTTCTCAACCTACATTTCTGCACATTTATCTTTGAAATAGACACTAAATCTCTCTTCTATAGTACCGTATTATGTTAAACCAACAGTACGTTATCCATGCGTATTTCCATGTCCTTTGTTTTTAGCTTAATTCAGAAAGGCTACCATGTTTATGCATGACATGTGCTCTAAACTCTTATTTAATGATTACAGTGACATAGTTTTGAATTCAGTGACTTGAACTTTAGTCTTTCAGTAGTTTCGTTGTCTTTATAGCTAATTGGTTGAGGTGAAATAACACAAAAAATTTTCATATAACTAATGTTTCATAGTTTTTAGATTCTTGATTTTCTGCTTCCAGGAATTTATGCTTTGTCGTAATGAAGAGAAGGACCCACGCAAGTGTTTGGATGAAGGGAAAGCTGTAACTGCATGTTCCCTAAACTTTTTAAGAGCAGTTAAGAAGACTTGTTTGGAAGAATTCAGTCAGTATGCTAACTGTCTGGACAAGTCATCCAAGAAATTAGAGTATCGCTTGTAAGTTTCTAAATTCATCTCTTTACAGCACACATGTGCACCTTTGTTGAGTTTGATAAGTTCTTGATTGTAACACTCAGATCATTTTACTTACGCAATTTTTTTTTTTTATATATATATTTTATTTTATTTTATTATACTTGATTGCTGTTTCCTGCATTTGCAAGGTAGCGCCAGGAAACAGACGAAGAAAGATCCATTCACTCACATGCACGCATATATATGCACAATACATACATATACATACCAACATATACATATATACATACATATACATGCATATACACATATACACATGTACATATTCATGCTTGCTTGCCTCCGTTCCTGATGCTACCCTTCCCCACAGGAAATAGCATCATTATTTGTATAATATTACATACTTCAAACTTTTGAAGACCCTTTGTAACATGACACACAGTGAATAATAGATGAAAATTACATAAAATGTTTCACCATACATCAGAGGTTTTACACTGTTCTCATGACAAGTGTGGTATTTAAAGTTCTGGGAAAGATAATTAAAAAGTAAATTGATGACTTACTACAGAGAAGAAACTACCTAAGTGAGAAACAGCAGTTTTGAGGAAGGAGGTCATCTGTAACAAACCTCTTAGATATCTATGAGAGTGTGTGCTCTGTCTTGGATTCTTTGTATCTAGGCTGCCAGAAAGCATTTGACACTATACTGCATTAGGGACGAATTAAGAAGTAAGAGCACCAGGCAGGAATAAGGTGAAACTCCTTCAGTGGTTAGATTATTTCCTTGGAAGGGAGAAAAGCATACAATCAGAGAGGCCTTCTCCAAATGGTTTGAGGTGACCAGCAGACCATTACTTTTCATGATCTTTGTATGACTTTTCTGAAGGTATGGTTTCCTACTGGAATATGTTTGCAGATGATGCAAAGCTCATGAGGGAAGTGAAAAGTGAGGAGGATTGCATCAACTTACAGTGAAACCTAAACAGACTCCAAGGCGGTCTGATACGTGATTGATGAAATTCAATCCAAGCAAATGTAAAGTAATGAGGATGGGACAGAGTGAAAGTAGGCCTCAATATGATTATTATCTAAGCAAGATATAAGCTTCAGGATTGTGTGTTTGAGGACTTGGGCATCATCATCCTTAACCTATTGCCAGAGCCCTGCATTAGGAGAATAGTTGAGGAGACAGGTCTGCATTAGGAGAATAGTTGAGGAGACAGGGTATATGATGACAAATATTATTGAAGTTGTCAAAAATAAGCCACCATTTTACGTATAGACTTCAGAAATTTTAACTTCCCATATGGTTTTGGCACTTCCTGTACATAAGTGTCTAATAGTATGTATGCATTTGTTTGGTAACCAGATTTTAATATTGCTTTTTCAAACAGAAATGCAGAAATTTTCCATTTGTTTTATGCTAGGGTCCTCAGTAAACAGTTATTACAATTGAAAAACTCATCATCAGTTTATTCTCTTCACAGCTGCCGCAACACTCAGTCCATCTTTGATAAGTGCGTTCTTGATAATCTAGATCTGGAGCGTCCTGAGCTTGGCTATTTCTGCAGACCTAAAGTTGTAGATACCAAAAGGTAAGACACTATAGCATATTATATGTATACCTGTCTATGTATAGGTGTACAGGGAGAAGCTTACAGTGCAGTGCCTTGTATTTAAGTGACTGCAGATGAGACCCAGACTGAGATGAAACCTATGGGGAAAGAAGGGTAGGGGGGGTCAGGATGGGTGTTAAGATACATGTTGTATCAAAGATGAATGTGAAGAAGCTTGATAGAAACAAGAGTCCCTTTTCCTGAGGAGTACACCTTTAAAGAGAAATTTGGTGTCCTGAATGACTTTGTGAAGACTCTACTAATGTTTCACTATAAGTCCATAATTAGAAGCTGTCTGGTTAAACTGAAGAGCAGAATTGCAACATTATTGTACAAAAGACATGTGGAGGTTTAGTGTAAGGAAGAATGGAGTAGTAAGTGTTGGCAAACAAGATGATGAATCGGAAAGAATGCAAGGAGGAGTATGAAAGAAGGATGACCAAGAGTTTAGGTGGAAGTGCCGTAAATCTAGGGATGTAGTCACGTCTGAATATGTTTAAAATGTTAAGAAAAAGACTTGAAAGTTGTAGAATTATATAGTTAGATACAAGGTCATGAGATATTAGAATAGAAACAAAAATGCATGGTGGATGGATGAGATTACAAATACTGTGGAAAACAGAAAAAAGACATGTGGTATATTGCTCGAAAGGAATGCACCAGTGGATGTTCAGCAAAGGAGGAGGGATGAATATAAGGTGTTTAAGCAGAATATTAAGAAGCCAATAGAGAAAAGCAAAGAGAGTAAATAAAAATTTTGGAAGAAAGTTGAATGAAAAGTTTAGGGAAAATAAGAAATTGCACAGAAATTTTACTGGAAGGAGGTGTAAAGGCAAAGAAGTGGACATAAGAATGGAAATGTTAATGTGAGAAGTAAGAGAGGGAAGTTGCTGAATCAAAAGGAGGGAGTGAAAGGAAGATGGAAAGAGTATTTTGAAGAACTGATGTATGTGGGAGAAGGGGAGCCAGCTGTTATTACATGCATATGTATGGAGATTGGAAGGAAAAGAATACAATTGCAGGTGCCTTTATAGAAAGAAGGGAGGCAATTAGGGCAATAGGTTGAAGGTAGGAAAGGGACCTGGAGTGGATGGGATTACAGCTGAAATGTTGAAGATGGAGGAGAAAGTGGGATAGAGTGAATACATTTGATATGTAATTTAGCAAGGAAACTGAAGGTTGTGCCTTAGGATTGGGTGAAAGCTATAATTTTTTCCTTTATTTAGAGGAAAAGATGCTGAGAATTTATATAGCATTTATAGGGGGAAAAGTGTATGCACAAGTGTTGATTGATAAGGTTATGGATATGACTGAATTTAGAATAAGTGAGGAGCAAGGGGATTTTGGGAAAGGTAGAGGTTGTGTGGATCAGATTTTTTGGTGAAAATCACTGCGGAAAAGTATCTAGTGAAAGGTAAGAAGCTGCATGCACCATGGCTTCTTTACAAATATATGGATGGAGATGAAAGCAAAACTTGGGAAAGGGGATGCAGAGATTAAGTGTGATGGTGAGGTATGGTGGCAAGCGACAAACTTATTTATGGATGATACTGTGTTGTTTGTTGAAAGTGAAGAGGAGTTGCAGAAGGTTATTAGTGTGTTTTATGATGTTTGCAAGCATAGGCAACTGAAGGTAAATGTGACTGAAACAAAGTAATGGTGTTTGAAAGGAAACATTGAAAGTATAGATTTTGTAAATCCCTATAGAGTGAAAAAAGAAAGCTTACTCTTTTGTGTTATAGATATTTTGGAAGAAAGACTGGAAGAGGTGAGAGAAGCTATTTTGGGTAAGTATGGTGATATGGAAGGAGAGATAAGGAAGAGAGCAGTACAGGGTAGAAGAGTCATTGTGTCCTTTAACAGAGTTGTTAAGGGTATAGGTGGAAGTGAAGAAAGGATTAAGGGACAGCATAGCCCTCCCAACTCGCACCACTGCAGCCAAAACATGGATATGGAATGAGTTACAGAGGTCAAGAATCCAGGCTGTGGATATGAGCCATTTGAGAGGAACGTGTGGTATGACTAGATGAAATCAAGAAAGAACTGAGGGGGTATTTCAGGGATTTGGTATGGCAGGGAATGCATAGGGAATGAATTGTAGAGTGGTAAAGTGGATGAAACACAATACTTTGATATGGTTTGGGCATGTGGAAAGAATTAATGATGGAAATTACAAAGAAAGTGAATGATAGTACAACTAAAGTGGTTGACGTGAGGGGAAGACCACCTATGACATGGGAAAATAGAGTGGAAGAATACTGGAGGAAGAGAAATGGTGGAAGAATGCGTGGAATAGTGTGTACAAGGGAGGCCTGTAAGGACAAAGCTAAGTGGAAATTCTTTTGCTGTGGCCACCCCATTGAAGCAAGTTCTCAGAGGGAAGGGGTGTCAGAGAAATAGATAGACAGACTGCATGAACTTACAGCACATAATGCCAAGAGATATCTTAGGATGATTTGTAGGCCAGAAGTTATCACATGAGGGCTAGATTTCATGGAATTTTTTGAACCTGTCAGTATTTTAGCATTTGTATAGCTGTAAGTGCCTCTAGGTCTTTATAGGTGTTCATTACATAGACAACTGCCCTATGGAAGTAATCTTGAATTATAAATATGTATGGCAATTAATCTTTCCTTCATATATGTTCATCATTTCCTGCGTGATCGTGTAATTACAATTATCTTTAAGGCTATTTCACTGCAATGTAAGTTGTGAAAGTTTACTTGTTTCTACATTATGTTTTACATATACTTCTTTCATAAATAATACCTTACCTTCATCAGGCATTTACTTCGCTTGCAATTTCCAATACTTAGCTATTTTGATTTTTTTGGAAAGAATGACCATACCTTTGCAATAGACAGTTGGAAAGAATCACCATAACTTGGCAGTGGACATTAATAATAATGACCTTACCTTGGCAGCAGACAGTTGGAAAGAATGACAATACCTTAACAGTAGACAGTATTTTTCCTTGTCATTACATGATTTAGTAAGTATTAATTCTAGGAATGGGGATAATTTAATTATAATCAATAATTCATTACACTTTGATGGTACAGTAAATTGTAATTAACTCTCATAATGTAACTCAGTTAATTGTATTAAAGAAGTGTTTGAAACCTTGCAAATTCCATAACATGTAATCATGATGCAGTTGTGTCAAAGAAATGTTTGAAGCCTTGCATATTTTAAAAGTATTGTGAATTAAAAGGTTTTAGGGCAAATAATTTGCTATACAGCAAATAATGTTGCTTAAAATATATAACGAGACAAATTGCATGTTGTGATTATGAGGCTGTGCTGGCCTCAGTGGCTGTTGGTAAGCACTTTTGTAATGTTGCTAGAAATGCATTCTGCCCTAGTTGGATTCTCAAGAGAAAATGATAATATATAGGAGACTGATTATTTGATGATAAATAAATTGTGTTAATGCCTTCAAGTGTTCTTCATACCTAAATTTTAGAAAATAATGTTGAGCTTATGCAAGGATAAAGTTGTTATTTTCCTTTGAGGAAAGTATTTATAAAGCACTCTTTCATCATGAAAGTAATCATTGGTGATTACATGGAGCAATTTATTTTAAATCTTAATCATAACCAGCAAGTGACTGCAAACATAAGGTCATGTAATCATACCCAACCCTATAATAGGTAGATCCCCACAGGATGTTAACTCACTATGTGCGATTGTGTGAAAACATTTTTAAGGGTATTTCATTTAATATTCCATCCACTTGTGTGGTAGAAGGGTCTGCAAGACTGAGTTTTCCCTAGAAACTTAGTCTCTGGTGTACATAGAAAATATGTATGAAGCATATAAGTATCTGGAAGACAATTTTTATCTCAATAAATGTAGATTAAGGATATATACAAATGCTTGCAAAAAATTTATCTTCTGTAGTATCTTCTTATATTCAATTATTTTCTTTAACCACATCTTTACAGCATTTTCAGAGAAAAGTGTGGAGAAGGGGGAAAGTAGAGTAAAGTAAGAAAGTGTAGAATTTTATTATAGATGGGAAATGTCTGTTTCTTACTGCTTATGATTTTAGTCCTTCTGCCTAATTTTGATCATTATAAACAATTGACCTATTGGGGGATTCATAAAAAAATTTCACGTTAAGCCAGTTCATGTCTTTTACTTTGTGTCTGTGAAGGAGGCTAAAATTTCACTTTTCTATAGCACCTACACAAACATGTAGAAAACTACATATAATGAGCTGTGGAGTTATGTTTCATGGGCTAGATTGTAGAATGTGTAGTTGTGTGTATGGAGATTTTTTCCTGCAGCACCATGTTTTACTGTGAGAAATAACTGATGAAGTTTAACCTTTATAATGATTTTCTGCATGTCAGTCAGTCATTTAGCTCTCTAATATTCTGTATATGGAGAGGAACAACATTTATACTTCTGATGGTTGTATGATTTCCTCTACACATTTTGCAAATACTTTTTGAAACTTTCAGGCCTAAACCTGAAGAAGATGCCCCCTTGGAGTTCCCTGATGCTGCACAGCCTCTGCCTGAGGAACCAGCCCATGGCACTGCCCGATATGGTGCACGTTTCCATTGGATGTCATAGGTTCATCTTCATAATCATGTAACTAGCCATACTACATGGTAGACATTGCTTAAAAAATATTTGAAGATGACCAATTCCTTGTATATAATTCTTAAAAGGGATGTCAAGATTAGATGTGTATTTCAATGTACAGGTAATTATAGAAATGTCTTTTGCTGAACCTTATTTTTATGATCCCTGGTATGAAATTTTACTGTATACTATAAAAATGACCTTTTTTTTTTTTCTTATCATTTATTGTTCTTTGAATTTGTACTTTCCTCCATCATATTTCTTCCTTCTCTTCTCTATATTCACAAAAGAAGCCCTCTGTTAACATTGTTATTTATAGAAGTGAGTACTTCATGTGTGTGATAAGCAAACCATAACCATAGACTATCATGGTGTTGTGGTTAGCATTCGTGATTATATCCCATTCACGGGCTGCATGCGGGGGGATGGGGTATTTTTCTTCGTCTGTTTCCTGGCGCTACCTCGCTGACGCGGGAAACAGCGATCAAG
>JAYMFT010245674.1:0-10983 GCA_038088735.1 Panulirus argus
ATTCCTAAGGCCTCTACAATTCCATTGTATAAGATTGAACGTGTTGGTTTAAGAGTTATTTATCCGGCCAGCTTTCTAAGCCCGTTTTTTGCGGGACTTGGGCGAGTCCCCAGGGGAGCGTGAACGGTCCCTAGAAGTGGCGTGGTCCATTGAATCAATTGACTCTGATGAGGAGGATCTGGGAATTTTAGACCTCCTCACTGGAGGAACTGGAACCCTGACGTGCTACGGTTTTTCTTTTTTAAAGTTGTTAAATTAATCCTTTCCTCTTTCTTTGTTTGTTCTGAACGGACGAAGGAGGTTTTATAGGCATAGGATTCAGGAACAGGTTCACGTCGGGGGGATTCAGGCTTTGGTTTGGTGGTTTCATGAGACGAAGGTCGTTTTTTGGGTCCGGTCTGTGTGGCAATTGTGCACAGAACGTGTTTACATTTCACCTTTGAAGCAAAGGATTCTCTGGGTTGCGGAGTCGCCTGAGACTCATTAACCCTCTTCCTAGCCTCGCCGGATGAAATGTTGTTAAGTGTCTTCACCGAACTTATTTCCTTCTCAAACTTGAACCGGGGACAGTCCCGGTCTGAGCTTGGATAGCTACCCTTACAGTTGACACATAACATCCGATTACCTGAACAACCGTCAGCAGTATGACCCTCACCGGCACATTTTCCACATCTAGCAGAATTAGTGCAGGATTTTTCGGGATGACTATATTCCTGACACTTGTAACATCTTAAGGGGGTTGGAATATATGGTCTGACTTGGCATCGCATATATCCAATCGCAATTGCTTCTGGTAATTTTGATTTACCAAAAATGAGGTTTACTAAGGGGTCCTACGTCGCTCGCCATTGGTGTATTTCGTAATGAACCTAGCAGCAATGACATCCTCGTCTGATAGTTCTTTTACAATGTCATCCTCCGACATGTCCATGACATCAAGGCAGAAGATTACTCCCCTGCATGAGTTCATCAATATGGGAATGGAGACAACGACATCGTAAACGTGGAACTTTCTCAGCTTAAGAAGGTCAGTTACCTGGTTCGATGACTTGACCTAAACGAGCAATTCGCCACTTGCCAGTTTCCTGACCGTCTCAACGGCCCCAGCCCAAACGTCAATAATCTTCCTGATCAGGAAGGGATTTTGCGAGGCTAGCGTCGTCGATCCAGTCGCGTGAATATTAACAAAGTCGGCATTTCTATTTTTAATATGAGGTCGGTCACCATCACTGCCCCCTACGGGGACAGTGGATGGCTTTCTTTGGTCCATCCTACGGGGCTTAGCCCCAGTATCCGGAGTGGGTAACCACTCCGGATAGAGGGGATAAAAATAAAGTTAATTACCCTATAAAAAAAAAAACAAGCAGCTAGTTGAGCAATAAAGGTTTGAGAGTAAGACCGGACGCTATAAAGACAGGTTGAGTTCTCCTGCGGTCACCTCTCAGTCAAAGATCGATATTACACAACTAGCCTTCAGAGATATTTATTGTACTCCAATAAAATCAAACCAAAAAATAATAAAAAGGTAAGCACCAATCGGGAGGGAATCAGCTAATACCTAACTATATACAAGCCCCACTCAGCAAGGCAGCTGGAACGCAACTGTAATGACTGACACTTGTCAGGCGAATACGGCGTCATTCTGGGCAATGGGGGCGGGGCTTAGTAACAAACACCAGCGGTTGACAATACAGTCAACACTGGTACTTTATTTTCTTATGTTTATCGATAATGGGTGTGGCATAATAATGTGCTGTTTAGATTAGAACATCAGGCCGAGGGATTCTGATTTACATTTGCGAAAATATGGACCCCCCCAAGGACGTAAATACTGGCAACCTAGGGGGGCGAGGTGACAATCGCTTCCTCAGATGCATGAAGAATCTTGATTGGACAAATTATCTTGCGTTTACACGCGGAGAGCAGTTTTGGTAAATTATTCCCTCAAAACACATACCATTGGATCAGAAGTAGTTGGTGGGAGCCAACCACAGCCTAGGTATCAGGAGGGTGAGTGAAGACGGCGTGGAGGCGGCCAAGAGTTGCTGTTCAACTCTCCATTTGCCAATATTTCTCCCGAAAGTTTTTCTTTATATGGTGATTTTTTCGAGAAAACTGTTATAGCAGGTAACGCGTTTAAATGTCTACCCAAAATATTGATGTTTAGAGGTCATGGAAAAAAGCAGGATTATCATTATAAATTAAATTCAAGATGAAATTGATATTTCATTCGCTGAATTTCCCAATTACAATTAGAGCACGGTTATGTACAACATAAGACAACTGTGGAGACAAATACCAACATGAAATTTGACGTAACCCCCCCAAAAAAAAAGAACGTAATTAGGAAGAAATATTTCAATTATACAGTAAATCATTTACGTAAACCAATGAGGAAATATAAGGAATTTTATTTATATAATAAACGTACACATACATACAAACATCAAGGAAAAAATGATTTTGATACACAAAAAGCAATTAAGATTATCAATAAGCAGTGATATATTTACTCATCTTTTTACGACACACACACACACACACACACAGTCAACTAAAACAGCCCACAATGCAACTTTAGTAATGATACCTCGGAGACACACACACAGCCCGTGCCAGAAATGGCACATCCTAGAACCGTCTGTCATTGACAAGAACCCGAACCAAGCTTAGCCTTAGCAAATTTTTAGACACACACACACACACACACACACACATAAATAAAACAAAATCAAAAGCTAATAAGTAAGTAGATATATACCTCAACCCAGAGATGCATCTCACCTGAACAGTCACTCACACTGAATGTCTCTCAAGGCTTTCATCGTAGCGTTACTTGGACTGAAGCTCACACAGCAACCATCATCCTGACTTACTAATTCAGGAACAGAGATAAGTGATATAACTCTGACATTACACATTTTATTTCGTGTTTGTGTCTTAATAAGATTCAACTCTGAAAAGTCTCACGGTGTCTGCATTTGATGTTGGACGGAAGAGGATAGTTAAGATAAACTGAGACAATTTGCGAAGGAATTATCATGTAAATGTTATTTTCAACGTTGTAATGGTAATGGTAGAAAGCCCTCAAGACTGCTCATGACCTTTGTAGAGTTTGGAGCGGTAACAGGGTTTAAGTCTCTACTCGTTATCCAATTCCTGTTGGCTTCGCGTGTACAGTCTTCGGAAGTTGAGACACACGTTGGTTAAGTCTTGGCATGAGGACTTTCGTCTGAGGATTGACGGCATTTGGTGCCGTGAAATGTGTGTCTACACATCATTTCTCATTGTCACTGGGAAATCTTTTACGAAGTCCTTTTGGCGTGCCAGAACAAGACTTCTTCCATCATTTACCATTGCTAATTCTGAAAGTTTAGGTAACTGCGTTAACCTATGACCATCAGAATCAAGCAAAATATGGCTTAAGGGAAGAGAGTGCTTTTCATCTGATGGATCAAATGAAGATATACCTGATATACTGTTAATCAATGCCCCAGACATGTAGAGTTTAGTCCATATAGAATGGAGATGATGAACAGTTGCCTCAGCCTTCTGAAAGAGAAGAAGCAATTCTGTAAGCTTGCGGAAAATGAAAATCACGAAATTGAAGTATAGAAAGACTGATGGGTCGCGTAATTTGTCAATAATGGGATTTGTGGTTAACAGTCTTTCTTCTGCCTCTCTGTTTATTGAGTACAAAGTCTGGGGTTTCCACTGTTCCAACACACGTTTTACAACTTTATGCTGTGACAGCCAATGTGTCTAAACATATGCAGCAACATTTTGTGGTTTAGTTTCACAAAAATCTTTAAATGGAAATAGAAAGGTGTCTATATTTCTTACAAGATCTTCACATGGGTGTGTTGAAATCTTTACAGCTTGCAAAGCGCAAAGGTGAGCAGAATGGCAAATATATTTGAATGTGGTGATGCCTGGAGTCTCCGTAAACAATCGACTTGTTACAGAATTATAATTGCCCATGATTTTACTGGCGCCGTCTGCAGCTAATCCTATTAAGCTAATGGGAATATCATTTTCACTAAAACAATTCGTAATTAAGGTGAGGAAAATTGTTTCCAGCTAAGCCTTTAAATTTTTGCTGTCGTCTTTATATGCTAATGAGGTCCAAGAGACTTCTCTGTAGTTATATCCATGGTGGATCTGTCTAAATATTTCACAACGACTGCATAACTCTGGCGTGAATTTGCATCTGTGCTCTCTTCTTTGGTAATGGAGAATTCGTTTGCTTTTCACTTTGAAAGTTTTCTTTGCAAAATTACTCATCGCCTTTATATTTGTTGCTTTGAACTTCCTAGGTTTTATAGGTTGCGTTATCCCTGAGTACGGAGGCACATCATTTAAAACATCAACTATATGAACAATATCCTTAAAAGCAATGTTATACTCGCCCAACCACAGGGGAAATCTTTTATTCAAGCGAATTTACGAAAGCCGTAAGTCATCTTCATTATGAAAGGAGGCAGCAACCACAGTGATGTTACTTTTCTTTATTTTTCTTTGTTAGCTGAGACGGCAGGGGCAGCTCAGGCCCTAATCAAGGCCATCTCATTAACGATATATATATATATATCACGGGCCGCCCAGGGTCGAGTGCATGGGGCGGCCCGTGAATGCGCCATGGTCGGGAACGCTAACCCATACACCAGCAGACACGTTATTTAAAACGTTAGCTCTGTGAAAAATATCCTTAAAAGCAATGTTATGGTCGGCAAACCATAGGGGAAATCTTTCATTCAGCCATATTTATAAGAAGACGTAAGTCATCTTTATTTTGAAGGGAGGCAGCATCCACACTGTTGTTTCTTGCGCGGATATTCTTTTAAAAGTCTCGTCTGTTTTCACCATAGTTATTTCCACAGCAAAATTACTCTCACACCTGGGTACCCGGGCCTTGTCAGGGTTTTCCTCAACCTTCCACAGCCCACACACTGAACTCTTCGTCCAACAGCCAAGGGGCCGGAACTTCCCTTTTAGAGGCATGGCCTGTGTTTATTTAAACAGCTGATTTACATCAAACATTGTACCTTATAGCAATTACAGCTATTAACACGAAGCAAATATACATCGTAAAAACAGTGGTTCAATAATCAGAGAGATAACGATTCAATAAAACGTCAATAATAACGATGACAATAAATGAAAATCATATACACTCTACAATATAATAAGATGTGAAATTACCTTATCTATATAAAGGAGCAAGACTTAGCTAATGGTACATTTGTGGAAATGATAAATATATAAATTGCACGTGTATATATATATATATATATATATATATATATATATATATATATATATATATATATTCCAAAACACGGAATATTATTTGCATCTCTGAGGAGTAAAGCTTGTGTCTCTACACTTCAAGTCTCCCACGCTTCTCTGATTTGCGGAGCAGACGAAATTTCAACGCGTTTGCGTCACTATGAGCCACCACAACAGTGGTTGATCAAGTTTTCCTTCCTGGCTCAGGTTGCTGTCTATATTTTCTGCGTCGCATACATATAGGTTGGTAGTATTCCGTTCACAAACACACACACACGCTTTCCGTCTTACACTTAGCTATCTATGGCATATATCATACACAACTCTTTTCTCACAACTCCACACTTTCCTGTGATGAGCGCTACACCCTAGCCCCAACAAATAATCTCGAGTCATGGGGGTTTACGAGTGTAACGATGAATTAAAACTGCAAATTACAAATTGAGATAGTACGTAAGATGCGCTATATATACAATTGCAATGGAAATGCTGTCGTACGAGTTAAAATGGAACAGGCAGATGCTGCCAAAACATTGATATTTTAGGAAAAAAAGAAAAGACTGAGAAGATGAGGATTTAAGATACAAAATGTTGTGACGGACGACATAGGACTACAGGCTGCTCCTGTTTTCTATTACACAAACAAGTAGTCCTTGTGTCGCATCGCTGATATTTGTTTGGTTAGGACGATCCCCGCCATACACCCAGAAGCCAGTCGACGAGCACCAACCTCGTTATCAGATGAGGCTGTGTGGCGATCATTTTGATACACACGCGGCACAAGCCTGCAACAGCTTACTCTCGATACAGTATATTCGGATCGCGTCACGCCGATACAAAGGTTACGATATTGCTTAACCTTGTGTGTGTGTGTGTGTGTGTGTGTGTGTACAATGACATGTGGACTTACGGAGGGACATATCCTACTACTGGGAGGCGTGTTAATATCACTGGTGCCGACATGGCTATCACAGAATAGGTAAGGTTATATATAACAGGCTTGTTTAATAACAAACCACCATAGATTGTTTTTAAGTAACCTGGGTCTACTTAGAAGACAAAAAGGCCCCAATTGTAACGCAGTGCATGTGGCGTCTCCTGACACTAACTCCCGGAGAGTTACTTACCAAAATGTTTAAGTTACTCATATACACATATAGCTTCAATTCCTGCGTGTCATTTGACCCATCCTGGGTGAGCGACACCGAAGCTTCACTACCAGCACGGCGGCGGCGGCGTGACCCAGACGAGCTTGCTGGGTGGACCAGGTGAAGTCATGGCGACAATACCCCGTCGAGTCTTTGATGTCACCTGCCATACCGTGATATCCAGAGACGTCGCTGCCCTCCCCTGGTTTGATAACGAGGCGGCAGCGCTGGACTCCAGGCTGATGAGGGGATTCCAGGGCAGTGCGTAAATTAAGTGATCCGCCAATGAGAGAGTATATACTGGCACACGCTGCCTGCTAGCAAGTCTTGTGTCTTTATCACAGGGAAAATGATAGCGCAAGTGACACACTGAGAACAAAGAGATGCGATGTGTTGAGTAATATATATCACAGATCATGTAAGCTCCAGGTGATCAGAAAATGGAAACGATTATTTAGTTTCCTTGCATGAATCTATAACTGAATATACCAACTTCTTTAGTAAAAGAAAGATTGCTGCATTGATAGACACTGCGACAAAAAACAAATTTGTTGAGCGAGAAGTAATTCGCAATATACATTTTCTTCCCAAGCAATGTAAGTGTGCTTTCAGGAATTCAGATATTTCTCTGGGAGATGGCCAGTGAATGTCCTAAATTCTGTTCATTATATTACCATTACCATCTTTCTCTGGGTTATGATAAGGCAGTACATGAGAACATGGAAACATGAGAATGAGAGAAGTCTACACTGTGCCTGTTGTTGCATTTGCTGGGACGTTCGTCTCCACAACCACCCATCCGTTCTCACTCATGAAGCCATCAGTCTGAACTTGAAACGTTTCATAGTTTTCTCACCTATTTGGCATCTTATTCCACTCATCAGCACCACTTCATGCAAACCAGTTCTTTCCCATATCCTTTTAAGATAACCTAAGTTCATCAGGCTTAAAACCACTGCTGTGAGTCCTTTCTTGACTGGATACTTCGAGTGTTTTGTAGATATCCTCTTGTTCACTCGTACACTATCGGATCATATCATCTTTTCCTTATTCTACGTCTCTCTGAGAAAAGCAAATTTAGTTTCCTAAAGTTTCCTCACTGGAAAGATGTCTAGTGCCAGGGTTCATTATTTTTTGCATCCTCCTCCGTATGTATTCTTCAGAGTTTCCATCATATCACAATACGGTGCTCAGATTTGTACTGCATAATCAAGGTGTGGTTTACTTAGACCGGTATATAATATCTACAGTTCTATTGCAAACAGTCCTAGAAATAAATCTTTTTTTCTTTTTTTGCTGTTTTTCGACATCCATGCATTATTCCTCATTTCAGTGATAACCAACACTGAATGATGCCTCTTACGACGCTGATTTCTCAATATACTGGACGCCTGTTTTCTTTACCAATGTTAAGCACTTTATATTTTTTTTGCCAATTATTTACTCTCTGTTGATAACATCTTTTATAATTTTTCTTGAAGTGACTTAGAGTCTCCACTTGCACAAATCAACCTTCCAATATTTGTATCGTCAGTAAATTTACTGATATTGCACGCAACAGCTATGTGTAAATCATTAACATGTATTGTAAATCACAGAGGTCCCACGACCAGTCCCTGAGGAACGCCACTAGTCACTACTAATCATCACTAATGGTACATAAAAAACTCTCATTACTGTCAAATCGCGGTCATTACTGGCTTCATTTAGTATCTGTGCAGGGGGCCTGCAAATAGTTCCTTTTGCACTTTATTGCAAACACCATTTTCAGTTTCCACATCGATGGAATTCATATCATCAAAAACCACTGCATTTCTCACTATGGGATTAAGAATAGCTTTGACTAACAGCAAGACATCACCGGATAGTTTCTTACATTTGTCACTGTTGTAGAGAGTGTACCCTGGAACTTCATATTCTATTTCTGTTACCTAATCAAGATTAAGAGATCCCAAAATATTTTTTTTTTCTACTGTAATTGCCTCAACACTGAAATTTTCTTTCTTGAACAGCGCGTATTTACAGACAGTATTCCAGCAATGAGAGTAAAGGTTCGAAAGATACGTAACAAGAAGAAAAAAATGTGATTTGAGACAGTACACTGACTAACGTATCGAACAGTCATACATCATTTATGATACGCAGTAAAGAAAGCCTTTTCATTTATAAACTAAGGACACTGTTTAAAACTTCGTGGTAAGTGTGAGCCACACAAACAGGGTGTTCAGGATCATTCGGCTAAGATCAATACTCGCGATTCTGTGGTTCTGGTGACCACAATCTCCCAGGTGTCGGTGAAGGGCGGCAGGGTCAAGGGGAGAGTGTGTAAAAGAAAGACACCATTGAGGGAGGTGACGCAGTGCACGAACGAGGACAATAAAAGGGGAGAAGAGTAGTTACTCGTTTTCAAAAGGATGAGAGTGGGACAAGCAACACGCCTCGGATATCGGCTCGTAAGGTAAGGAGGTTGAGCGCGTGATCAGGCGAGGTGCACCGAACTGTTCAGTTCGTAGGAGGCCTGTTGAGGCTGCGTTCCCGTCATGTTTTGATCTAAGAGAATTTGTATAGGTAGAATATCGATGCAAGTGATCCTACACATGGATCGGTTTATGCTTACATTCAACAAAATTACACAAAACATCAGAAGTTAAATACACGTTAATTCTTTCGGTCTACACTGACGAGAAGCCGTAAAACAGAATTTAACTCTCTGGAGTTGATACGATTTCTACAACTTGCGTAGACCTCTCTGTGGTGGGATGTAGAGTCAAATCGGAGTGAGGGAGTTGAAGAGGACTAAGGCTGGCGAGATAACTCCGGAACGCAAGTGAACCTCTTCTGTACCTAATGTGGCGTATGATACCGGGTGTGGAAAGGTCATAATGGTGTCAGTGGGCGATCATGAGATGGAAATGGTTTTCCAGAACAGCGGGCAAAATGGGGAGGCATAAGAGGGAGAATGGAATTGATATGACTGGTAACATTTGGAAGAGTAGTAGGTGCAGGAGGGCCTGTGGAGAGAACAGTGACTGTTGTATCTGAAGTAATGAACTTGGTAATATTTTTTTTCTTTAACCAAAGGTTTGATGCGCCCCCTCCATAGACGGGGTTGGAGTTCACTCCCAGGTGACACAAACACGGCCCAAGTCCAGTCACAAGCTACATCCACTAGACTGAGAAACTTGTGAGAACACTCCAACAGCCTCACTCTGCAGCCAATACGTTGATCAGTCCTTAACTTCAGCCAAAGTTATGCACTGTGAAATCAACACAGTGAAAACAGCAGCCCAGCGACACCTGCATCAGACCTCGATCATCATAACATACAACAACGTCTTCATGCTTTCTCAGAAACACACACACTCCGTTTTCTTGACCCCCCATAGAGCCAACTGTTGCATCTGATGAAAATATCACTTTAGATAAACATCACCCATGCTGTGCCGACCCGGTACGTGCCCTGTCGTTCCCAAGTGGATTGTCATCCATTGCCCCCGCCCAGCGTTCTTTTTCTTCCAGTTATTTAGTGAAGACGAGCGTGACCTGACCCTTAAAGGTGAGGTCAAAGGCGTGGTAAATACGAGGGGTCTAATGACAGTGGCTCTTTTGACCTTGTCAAGTCAATGGTGTGGTGAACACGAGGCTCTAGTTGGACCTTCCTTGATTATGCGACTACTTAAGCGTTCAGCTTTCGTTCCCTCTCATTCCTCGCCTTCACTAGACTCACTACCTCCAGCCCAGCCCGTGCCAGTCTTAGCTGATTTGTAAGAACTGGGCCAGTTTAACTAATTTTTCTACACAATCGAAATTTAGGTGATTTACTTCTGATTCTCAAACAAAAATGAGATTTCACTTGTCAACGGAAATCAACATAAGAAAATGGCTTGCTGAATGTCCAGTGACTATCTTTTGCTTAGTTTATGCAAGTGCGTCGCACAGTTTTGTTTGTGTTAAGCAGAGAATGATGGCACGTCAGACAGACTACAGACTCTGTGTACATACATCATTTCGGTCAATAAACTCTGTGTAACGATTGAACAGATACTGAATGTATGAACAGATAATGGTTTATCGTATGAAGGACTTAAATCCAACTTAAATTCATACAAATCTTGCGTTTAACGGCTTTTAAAATCTATGAAAAAGTAAACGAATTACCAGCTTTCTTCTCGACGGAATTCTTAATAAGTTATTTAATTTCGTCAAATAAGAAGTCTTTTAATCATAAAAGTTTGTTTCATGAATGAGAATTAAGGGAAAACTACCAGTGTCATGATCATCCCATCCAATGATTGCTCTTAGATATCAAAAGGCCAGACGAACACTCAACATACTCAGCAGAGATATGTTATGAAAACATAAACTCACAGCTGTTTTGCGCAGTATCTACCAGTATAAGAAAAATGTCAGAACAGCAGCTGTGAGTAATCTCCAACACAGAGTTTGATAGAAAACATATTGTAACTGCTGTCGATACAGTAGAAGTGGTGTAACTATAACATACTCTTTTCCTATGGAGGAAGTCAATGATCCATACATCATGGAT
>JAYMFT010245685.1:0-10983 GCA_038088735.1 Panulirus argus
AAAAAAAAAAAAAAAAAAAAAAAAAAAAAAAAAAAAAAAAAAGGTAAACAGGAGTTTGGTATGAGACAAGTACATTTCTAACCCTTTTACTGTAGCAATCCTAATATGTACTGTAAAGAGTTTTCTAGATATTCTTAAATATGTTGCAAAATAATTTGGTAAGTTTAATATTATGATTAAGTGGAACACCTTCTTTTCTTGGTGGAACCAGAAACACATGAAGAATGGCCTCATTTGCTCATATTCAAATTCCAGCTGCTTCCCTTATTATCCCGTGTATATTTGGGCTAAGCTTTTGTGTAAATAATGATTATCCCAAAATAGGCTTCAAGATTTTGTGTTTGAGAGGGATTTAGTTGACATCATCCCTAACCTGTCACCAGTCACTTAGTAGGAAAACAGAGTTAAACTGTCTGCTGGCATTACTAGAACAGCTTTATACTATAATGCCTCTCAGGCATATGATGAAGCACAAAGAGCTAACAGAGAAGGATGATAGGAGTATAACAAATATTCTACCAGAATTGAGAGCTGAGGAATGGGAAAGGCTAGAGGTTTTAAATATGCCCACTTTGGCTGAGAAAAGAGAGGGATATCTTGATCAGAACCATTTTTACAACAGATCAATGACTTAGACAATGAACAGATCTCTGAGAGATGTAGAGATATAGTAACCAGAGCTCATAATGTAAAATTAAGCAAGAAACTTCTTAAAAAAAATATAAAGTACTTTTACAGCATAAGAGTGGTGGATGAATGAAATTAAATATCTGAGGACATGGTTAATGCAGACAGCATGCCTAAGTTTAAGCCTGTATGAAAAAGAATATTCAAAAGCTGGGATTCAAAGAGTGTAAAGCCCCAGCCCCTTAAAGTACAAAAATGTAACTTCAAGAAATTACATGGAATAAGCACATAAACAATTCAGAGACACCTGGATAAATGGCTGAAAATGGCCTGAGAGAAACTTAATAATAACAACGATTCAGTGTTTGTAACAGCAGAGTACAAAAGTATTGTAGAACAAGCAAGATATGCTGTATTACACACACCCCTGGATAATGACAAAAGTCTCGTCATAGGTAGGTAAGTACCCTCTCTCCCCTTCCTCACTCTCACACTTCAATCTTCCTTCCCTTTCTCCTCATATGCCCCACTTAATATCTTTATTGTTCTACTTAAAGATGTATCTTGTCAGAATGCACTTAAGTAAATCTGCTTCAAGTAAAGGAAATTAACGATCAAAACTCTTACTTGAAAAAGTAGGTTTATAATCCTCATCAGCCACAATACCAGCCGAGCTTTTTTTAATTTTTACTTTGGACCACTGACTTGGATTCTTTATATTCTCCTGATTGGCAGATGCTCCAACTGGAAGTGAACCTCCACTACTGTCTTCTTGATGAATTTTTGAGTTACTAGCAGATGCATCACTATCCTGTAAATATGTTCAGTTTGTCAAATTAGAGGATATATTTCTGGACTGAATTTGGTGTGAATAGATAAACTGTAATCAAAACTATATTTTACGTTGAATATACATAAAAATAGGGGATATACCTACCTATTCATCCATCAACATCGCTGGTGGATCAGGCATGACAACCTTCACATCATTCACATCCTACAACATCCACCACATCCTTGCCCTCATTTTTTTTTTTTTACCTCATGTCTACATTTTCACTGTATACACCAAGTAGATCCATTAATTGTGACTAAAGTCTCCATTCACACTAATTTCATATGTGACCAAAGTCTCCATTCACACTAATTTCATACATAAGAGGCTTCTACTGCATCCAGTCCTAGTCATCCCTGTATCAACATCTGCCTATATCTCTGATGCCCATTTCCTTTGGGAACTCCCTCAAGGGGTTGGTCATGGCAAAGGATCCCCATAACTGGTGAAATCTGGTGCCAATTCTTCGCCTTTAGTGCCTTACCCTTAACAGGCCATTAGCAGAGGGTATATTTAGCACAGCATTTCCAGAGGCTCCTACCTATGTTCCTCCTGACTACCATCTAATGTGGCTAACTTATGTTCTTTAAGAATTTTGTCTGAAATATCCCTAGCCCTACTCAGTTTTCACTACATCCATCCCTCTTCTTTGGTCTACCTCTCCTTCTTAATCCAGAAAACATTCATCCATTCACCTTTCAATTACTTTTTCAAACCACATAACCACATTTTCATTTTATCCATCCTATGAATTACAATGTACTACGCAAAGTATCCTATACTACTCTTACTTCTGTCCTATCCTGACATACATGCACTGAGGTTTCATCTCCATACATCAGCACTAGGATGAAGTTCTTTGTTCAGACTTCTTTTATACCCTACACTCAACTTTTTTTCTAGTCACTGGAGCTTTTTATCCATCAGATATTTTTCTCTTACATAACTGCTTTTAACTTCAGCTTTCCCACCATGATCCTTCTTTACTAAATTTCACTCCCGTAAATCTAAACTCATCCACAACTTCCATTTCTTAACCATGCAAAGATCTTGCGATCTACCTTCCCTTCCTTTTGAAAAATGTGTCTTATTTTTATGAACATTCAGTTTCAGCATCCTCCTACATATACCATAAGCAGGCCCATCATTTAGATTTTCAAAATGCATTCAAATAATGTTCCACATCAAAGGTTACCAGCAAAAGTTAAGTTGCACGGTATAGTTGGGGCTGTACTTCAGTGGTTAAGAGATTCGTTGTCTGGCCATAAACAAATAGTGGTGATTAATGGTGAAGCTGAAGAATGGTTAGACATAACAAGTGGCATACCACTTCTCTTTCTCATATATATTAATGATACTGATAATGGGCTCCATTGTAAGATATAAAGATTCATTGATGATAATATGCTGGGACATAAATATACAACAAAGATTCAACACCTGAAACTTCAAAGTGACAGAGACAATCTGATGGACTAGGCTCACAGGCAGCAAATGAATTTTCATATTGATCTATATCTCTGACACCCATTCCCTTTGGAAACTCACTCAAGAGTGTGGCCTTGGCAAAAGTCTCCATAAATACTGAATTCCAGTGCCACTCCTTAACCTTTAGTGCCTTGCCCTTGACAGTCCACTGGCAGAGGGCAACTCTAGTAGTGTTTCCAGAGGCTCCCACCTAATGCTTATGTCTAATGTTCTTACTTACCTACTACTTCTGTCTGTTGATGGTTTGTATCACTGATTTGTGAATCATGGTAGAAACCTTTAACAGCACAATATAAATTTCAAATATGGAACCAATACTGCTTACTTAATTATATCCATTTGGACAATTTTAAACAGTAAATGTGCATGCTCTCTAAGTGTATTTTCCTAAGATTCTAGATCTACATTTTCTTCACCTTTAGATGAATAAGGTGTTAGCAGAGCAAGTGCTTCATATATGTACAAGTAACTTTCACAATTTCCTTCTAATCAATGAAGTGAGAAGCTGACTCATGATGATTTAAACTATTTAAACTATTGTTTATGACTGTCCATCTTTTGTACTTCAACTCCATCATCATACTTGTTTCTTTTTATCTTTATTCAACTGTTACACTTTCTCTGTGAAAGTCTACAGTCTCAATATCTATTTTCTTTTTCATATCAAAATTAGTTTTGTCTATTACTTTTCCTTCAGTACATTTGTTTTCTTTTTCATAACACTGACCATTGTAAAATTTACATATTGGTAATAAAAACAATAAGGCATACTACACTGTGAATGCCACTGAGCTAGAAGAGGTAACTGAAGAAAAAGACTTGGCTGTATCAATTACTGATGACCTCAGTCCAAGTAAGCAGTACACAGAAGAGAGAGAGAGAGAGAGAGAGAGAGAGAGAGGGGGGGGGGGGACAAAATTCTTGTATACATAGGCAGAGCTTTCAAATTTGTCAATGGAAATTCTCCTTTCTCTTTACAGTTTAACAGTACTCCCCTACCTTGGATATTGTGCTCAGTTTTGATCACCCTACCTAAAAAGAGACAAAGAAAATGAACCGAGTACAAAGCCAAGCTACTACGATGATTCCTAGACTAAGATACAAATCCTATGAGAACCAACCATATGACATGAATTTTTTATTTCATACATATTTGCCATTTCTTAAAGCACTGAGGTTATGCCAGCAACAGATGAAGATATGTCCTCATTCATATACATCTACTCACTAGCTGTCATGCATAATACACTGAAACCAGAGCCCCCTATCCACAATCAGGCTCCATAGTCCTCGTCATTGTTTTCCCCAACTGCTTCATGTCTTTTGGTTAACTCCACTGATAGCAAGCTGTACCTTGTATACCATATCACTCCAATCATTAATAATGTTTGAGAAAACATTTATTTTTATGTATTATACTGGATCGCTGTTTCCCACATTTGCGAGGTAGCACCAGGAAACAGACAAAGAAAGACCCATCCATTCACATACATACATATATACATACATGCACAATATATACATAACAAAACACACATGTATACATACATATACATACACATATGAACATGTACATATTCATACTTGCTCACCTCCATCCATTCCTGATGCCACCACACCTCACAGGAAATAGCATTGCCACCCCCTGTGTCAGCAAGGTAGTGCCAGGAAACAGACAAAAGCAGGCCACATTTGCTCACACTCAGTCTCTAGGTGTCATGTGTAGTGCACCAAAACCACAGCTCCATATCCACATCCAGGCCCCACAGACCTTTCTGTGGTTTACCCCAGACATTTCAAATGCCCTAGTTCAGTCCATTGACAGCACATTGACCCCAGTATACCACAGTATTCCATTTCACTCTATTCCGAGAAAACGTGTATTTAAAATTAACATGAAATTATCTACCATTGAAATCTACTATACAGTTAGTAAGACACTGAAGGACCTTGTAATAAATATGTTCAGATGGAAAAATATAACTTTTACCTTGAATATTGAAAATGTAGGAACAGTAGAATTCCTTGTTGACTGATTTTGTTGGATTCGTCCTGCAGGCCCAACTACACAAGCTCCTACACGTTCATTAATAACACGACTTTTAGGACCCTGAGGCTTAAGGGCTGTGAAGGCTGTTCGATGTGGTTCTGAGATACCTGATTCTTGGTCAGCCAATCTTCCCTCCAAAGTTGACCTTGCTATTCGAATCTGGAACTTTCTAAGAATAGAAAATATATGAAAAAAAAAAGTAAATTTATCTCAATTTGACCAGTAAAATCTCTTCTGTATCAGAAAGTCTAAGAAATACAAGTTCTAAAGGACAAAAAATCATTACTGTAAGCTGAGCCCAATGAGCATCAGATAGCTTTTGCTAGATGGGAATTAAGAGAACTACTTTACCCCATAAAATAAGGTGTATCACCTCAATTCAACCATCATAACATATATGAAGTCAGCATATGTTCATTCATAGAACTCAGCAAACATACTGCAACCTGTCCAAGCCTATGGCATCAATACAAAAATGTGGTACAACATGAATCCTCTGAATAATTTTAGTGATCCTGAACATATATACAATGAAAACAATGAAGAAACAATCAGGTTGATAAACGAAGCAGTAAAATATGCACTTTTCAGAGTTGTTAAAGTACTAATAATGGGGGAATTTCCAATATAAAAAGAAAGACGGGGAGAATTGTAAATTCTCATGGTGACAGGAAGCCATGGAGACACAAGTTTTCAGAATGCATTAGGGGAAACTTCCTATATTAACATGGAAAGGTCTGTAGGACCTGGATGTGGATAGGGAGCTGTGTTTTTGGTACATTACACATGATAGCTAGAGAATGAGTGTTAGCAGACATGGCCTTCATCTGTTTCCTGGCACTACCTCGCTGACGCAGGAGGTGGCGATGCTGTTTCCCGTGGGGTGGGGTGGCACCGGGAATGGATGAAGGCTAGCAAGTATTCATATGTACAAGTGTACATATGTATATGTATGTGAACCAGGGCATGTGAAATATCTGGGGTAAACCATGGAAAGGTCTGTGGAGCCTGGATGTGGACAGGGAGCTGTGGTATCAGTGCATTACACAAGAAAGAACAGAGAGAGCCAAGAAAGGATTTTTCCTCTAAGGCTCACTCCTCTGTTCTTGACACTACCTCAGTAATGCAGAAAATGGCGAATGTGGGGGGGGGGGGATCATACATATTCGCCATTTCCCGCATCAGCGAGGAAGCATCAAGAACAGATGACTGAGCCTGAGAGAGAAAAATCTTCACTTGGCCCATGTGTCTGTTTCTTCTTTTGGAAAAGTAAAACGGAAGAGAATGATTTCCAGCCCCCCCCTCTCCTACCCCTTTTAGTCGCCTTCTACGACACAAAGGGAATACATGGGAAGCATTCTTTCTCCCATATCCCCATGGACACACATATACATATAAATTGTACTCAAGAAAAATGACTTCATATGTTCTTACTTGTGAGCTTCTTGAAGAACATCCAATGGTTTTGCTCCAAGCTGCAGACCTGTCTGATAAATAGCATCAGCTCGTTTGAAGTTTCCTATCTTTTCCATCTCCCAAGACCAGCTGATGTAGAATTCTGCAACAGCCGTGAATAATCCTTTGGCCTCTAATGTTTGGTAAATCTCCAGAGGATTAGGAAACAAATTTGCCTGAAAAATATATGTTGTCAAAACACTTCTAGAGAAGCCAAAATACCAACGTGATTTAACTATCCATATAATAAAAGAAACATACATAACACAAATTTTGTGAATGGCAGTCATTCATGTAACTCTTTTAATATCTTGAACTTCATCTAGTATTACTACTGTATGCATTTGATAATGTTTGATCACTTTTCAGTGTTTTAGTACAGGATGTACCTATCTAATCCAGCATGTTTTGAATCTGCTGCCTTTAGTTTATGGATCTGCCACCTGGGTGTTGCTGTTGGCAAGTTAGCAATGCTAAGGTGCCAAAATCTGTTTACACTGCAGCCAAGCTAATTAACAGTCCTGTTAATTTCTTATATTCAGCTGTATTTTAGCCCTTCCAGATGTCATCCAGGAGACCAAGAGGTGGAGAAGATGGTGCTAATGCTAATAAACATAAGCATAAATCATTATCTATGCTTGAAAAGGTGAAATTACTGTGAAATTAGATAAAGGAACTTCTGTAAAGACTTTGTGTGAGTACTAAGAGATTGGATCTTCAACTATGTATGACTTTTTTAAAGAAACAAAAGGAGCAAATTTTTTTTTTTTTTTTTGCTGAAAATGAAAGCCAGAAAAGTTTAAAGTTCTGGAAAACTTTCAAAGGTGCCAGGAGTACAGAATCAGACAGTGCACTTATAAAATGGTTTAAGTGCTGATGTAATGAAGGTGTATTTCTGGGGAGATGCTTAGTGAGCAAGCCAAAGTTTTTCATTGAAAACTAAAGCTAAACTAAGACTGTGAATATTCTCAAGGATGGTTACATAAATTAAGTGGAGACATGGAATTTCAGTACAGTGTGCAGTGAAAAGCATAGTGCTGACATGGACACTGTAAAAAAAAGTTTGTGGATGAATTTGCACAGTTAGTGACTGCAGAAAATTAGCCCCAGAACAAGTGTATAATGCTGGTGAATCTGTCCTGTATTGGTGCTGTATGCCACGAAAAACCCTTGCCCAAGATACTGAGGAGTCTCCATCTGGGGTTAAGGATTCCAAAGATAGGGCAACAATTCTTGGCTGCAGCAATGCTGCAGGAACACATACAACCAAGCTGATGGTAACTGGTAAGAGTCTTCACCCAAGGGCCTACCTTTGATAACACAGCAATATGTATGTGGAATGAGCCGGCAAAACTTGATGTCGGGCATATGTTTACAGTTGGGGTTCCCTTATGGGTCAATTTCTGTTTTCTAGCTTTTTTTTTTTTTTTTTTTTTTTTTTTTTTTTTTTTTTTTTTTTTTTTACTGGCAATGGCCAGGTCCCAAGGTGGCTAGATTACAGAGGTTCAACCTTTACCTGAAGTTGGGGAGCTTACCTACAGTGAAAGAAATGCAACCACTAACTTGCCACATGAAATGAGTGTATTAGCAGGGATTTTTTTTTTTTATGTTTGCTGTTTCCCCTTTTAGTGTGGCAGCATCAGAAATGGATAAAGAATGACCTAATTTTTTCACATATACTCTCCAGCTGTAACGTACAGTACGCCAACACAAGAGCCCTCATCCTCATCCAAGCCTCAAAAACCATTCCATAGTTTTCCATAACAACTTCATATGCACTAGCTCAGCCCACTGACAGCACATCAACTCAGTAATCCATATCAGTCCAATTAGGTCTATCTCAAGTATGTTTCTCACCCTCCTGAGTGCTCAAGTTCTGATAACTCTGAGTATGTTTCACTCCATCCTTCCATCTCTTTGATCTCCCCCTCCCCATTACTTCCTCCACTTTGACCCATATATCCTCTTAGTCAATCTCTCTTCATTCATCCTCATCATACCATGGTCATTTCTCTCAATCATACTCTGCTTACTGCCACACATTTCTATTACATTGTCATTTCACTGGCATTTAATTTCTAACACATCTATCCTCCTCTGTTCATTTTGTATTTAATGCCCCGAGTTTGCACCTATACAGTACTGTACATCCAAATATAACCAATTTTGCCCTTAAAAAAAGTTAGCTCTCCTTTCAAACACTCTACAATGCACATGGGACATTCTTTCACCCAACAATTCACTTCAACTCCCTCAGTTAATTTATCACCACACCACTCCCATGTATCTAAAGCACTTCACTTCCTCCAGGTTCTACCCATCCAAACTCATACACAAATTTACCAGTCATGTTCCCCTGCTAAGACTCATCCTCTTACAATGATTCCCGTTAAATTTCACGTTCCTCCCATCCTCAACTCTTGCAAATCTGGACATGATCTTCTGCAGGTTGTCTCTAGAGTCTGCCACTGGAGATATGTCATCTACAAACAGCAACTGAATCACCTCCCATAGACTCTCCCCTCTCTGCAAGATCCTCACATTTACCTCTCTCATCACCCATTATTAGATTCTTTAAAGTCTATTTCTTTTTATTTCATCTGATGTTCTTATTGAGCAGTTCTTTGAAACAGCGAGAAACCAGCCTTAATAGTTTCAATAATATATATGACAGAAAAGAGAAATTGAGAGATGGCAATCCATGAGCTTGAAGCTCTCTACCCATATATACAAAAAGGTAATAACACACACAAAAAATAATCACGATTTGGTAATTGCACACAAGAAAATACACCTACAAAAGGGATCAGATAAAAGGCTAATGAAACTGAATCCAAGCAAGTGTAAAGATGGGTAAAGGTGAAAACACACTAGCCCTGCAAATACCAAAGACAAGAAAACAAGCTATGAAAATCAACTTCTGAAAAGGCCCTAGGCCATCATATAATGCATATGGTATTCATAGAAAATTAAACCGGTCAAAGTTGCATTCAAGTATATGGACAAGAATGAGCTTAAAATTACCACATATCTTAAACTTAAGAGTGAATATACATTACCATGTTTTTCTCTCACATGACAAAACAAATTTTTTTTCAGAAAGTTCAGTAATAAGCAACAAGAACAGTGTTGAAATCAAGAGAAACATATCACTGATAGAGAAGAAAAGCCCGTGCACTAACCACATTTAAATTATTGGTATAGAAGGGGATAAGATAATCACTTTTAACCCACTGACTGCTGACATGCCGTGCTGACATGCCGTATATTGTACAGGATGCCTCCAGCAGTTGACTGCATGTGTACTGTATAGTCAAGGTAATTCAAACATTCCCAGGCATGGTAAATACCAGAGTAATGAGCCAGGATACAATTACTGGCAACTCAGACAATGTTTCCACATCCTTTGCACTTATTCTTTTCAACTTAGGGTAACCATCAAAACACAATGGAGGATAGTACATCACTTTTGCTCTGCCCAGGAAGCAAAAAAAATGTATAAAAATACTGCAATCAGATTTATATCCATGATCTATAGAAATGTATATAAATGGTAAAATAGATACTACTGGAATTAATAACATGATCGCACAGTGATATACATATATACAGGTTCATTATCCCTTAACTGAAATGTCTGGGACAAGAAGTTTTTTTTTTTTTTTTTTGGATTTTGGAATATCTGCATATACATAATGAGATAGCTTGGGGATAGGACCTAAGTCTAAACACAAAATCCATTTATGTTTCATATACACCTTACACACATAGCCTGATACCAATTCATTCAATATTTCTAATAAGGTTTGTGTAACAATGAACCATCAGAAAGAGATCTTCATTTTTAGCTTTATGCAGTTTTACTATTTTTCATTAACCTCTGTTCATCTCTTTCAGCACAGAACTTCAACAGCTTATCCTTCTGTTTCTTCATGTCACAGCTGGTGGTCATTCCAACACCATACTCTTCTGTAAGACGTTTCATACTTACGCCTCCGTCCAGTTTTTCTAACAGCATGACTTTTTGTGCCTGACTTTCTGTGCTATAAATAAAGATAAATTCTTCCTCTTTTTCTTATCACTGTTACCCACAGGGGTATCTGCAGGCCTTTTTGACATTTTCAAAAAATTTTTTTTGTACCACAGAGCAAAGAATAAGCAAAAAGCACAGTGAGTAATGCACGTATGTCTCACGGTGACGATGGTTTGTAACAAACTTGCATCAACAAAGTCTCAGAGCCCAGAATGGGCAACTGAGGTCAGGTGTGGAACTTTCCACTTGTAATATCATGTCACCACTCAAAAAGTTTCGAATATTGGAGCATTTTGGATTTTAGATTTTTGGATTAGGGATGCTCAACCTGTATTATGTTACAAATTGGGATCCATTGTATGCCTGGAAGTTATGCAGCCTGAACACTCATCTATTTGATGAGCTCTCCACACATGTAATTAATGTTATATATATATATATATATATATATATATATATATATATATATATATATATATATATATATATATATAT